>CAIGRT010092506.1:0-19121 GCA_903798405.1 Fraxinus platypoda
ATAAATCTGTTTTAAATGTTTGATATGTATTATTTTTTATTATTAAATAAGTTTTTGATTGATTAAAAATTAAAATAATATTAAAATAAGAAAACACATTTTTACGTATATGTCTGGCTTAAACTCGTCTAGTCAATAGCTTGACATTTATGTATCGTCACGCATTACATCTTGTAGAACACTGTTTTTTTTAGAAGGAATAATACTGAATTTCATGAAATGTGTGGATAAAATGGGTAGTAGATATAAATGTCATTGAAATTGTTGAGTAATTTCAATAAAATATTTTCAATAAAACTCAATTGAAATTGCATAAGAATGTTTTCTTTATTTATAGAAAATGGAAAAATTTTGAATGCTGGACTTTAACCAATAATTAATTGGACAATGTTACGTGTATATCAAGACTTACACAATACCTTATATGATGTCACATGGTATTATATCATTTGTCAATTTAAAATACAGTTAGTTTTTTTTATCCAGTATTTTCCGTTCACTTTGATCACTCCTTCTGCTGTTTTTTCTGTACAAACAACAAAATCCTAATTTCAAATAATCTAAAAATTGAAAGTGAAGAAAAACTAGGAGGGGCAAAATAGTCTTTACAGTGATAAGCACGCTACTCTTTATTCATTAATTTGATTGTTCATAGATAAAACCCAAATTCCCAAATTTGAACTGTAATTAATCAGAGGCATTTTGTGAGAGTTTGGTGGTGAGGTGTTATCTGAGCTACCAAACCGTTCTCTCAGAACCAACTACCAAGATTTTGGACTTGTCCTTTCAGCAACCCCAACAGCCACCCCTCCCTCCCTCAAAATCTTGAGAGAAAGAGAGAGGCGTGTGACCATATGCCCAAAAATATTTAAGAATCCAAAACAACGAATACGAACCACGAATATTAATATTTTCTGGGGTTTTATCCAAGTATTTGTTACTATATATCGTTGGGGGGGATCAGCAGAGCTTTGTGATACTGTTAGCCAGTTTATGCATAGTAAGGTGCGACTTTCATCAGTCATATTGATGATTTTGTACTTTTGAGTATTTTTTTTCATTGTGCTTTTAAGTAGTTTTTTGATGATTTTAGTTGTGTCCAGCCTTTACTGTTTGATGGGACTGAAATTATGTCTATTGCATTAGCTATGAGATGATGGTTGAATTTGATCTTTCTATAATTGATTTTGAAAAGTTCTCGTTATGAGAAGAACCAAACTTGCTTCCATTTGCCGTTCTTCAACAGTTTAATAGTGTTTCATTCAGTATTGGCAGTTTCAGGGGATCACAGTTCTTTAACAAGTTTTTCCATTTCTTGTAGGATTTGGGAGTGGAGAATGGGGATGGTCTGATCAAAATTTTTATTGGCCTCCGGTTTTGTTTAGCCTTGGTTTCTTTCTATTTGATTTTAAGAAATTATAGAATCTCAAGGAATACTAAACAAGTTCTTTATTGGTAAATTGGTTCTTCTCTATTTACTTTGTCAGGCACGGATTTAGTATTTTAGATTAAAGTAAAAATGAATACAAAACCCATTTTTGTCATTAGGGTAGACCTTCACGTCTGGTTCGGAGGGCGGGGATATCCCGACCCTACTATCATTATCTAGATCCAAGCCAAGAATAAGTGAGAGCAAGCTTTTTATTCGACAGGTATGTGAACTTAGGAATTAGGTTCGGGAGTTGCTTTAACAATCTGGCTAAATTCTAACAATCTAATTTTAATTTTCTTTATATCTGAAAAAAGTAAACTAAAAATATTTTCATCATGAACAGCCTGAAGATTTTATATAAGTAAAAAATTACTTATGTTAAAATAAAGTACAAATTACTTTTAAAATAAAAGGAAGAAAAATAGACTGCACCCTTGAATGCTCTTTGCCGATTGAAGAAAGCCTTTCCTTTGATCTCGTCGTGAGTAACCTTCTGCACCCACTGAATGAACGTAGAAAACCGATCCTTAAGCTAGTCTAGCTTCTGGAATTAGAGCTTAGTGAGCCCTCGTGCCGGGGGGGAGTGGCTTATTAAGAATACTACATAATTTCTCTACTCTGGACCTGGTTAAGATGCTGCCCTTGCTTCCGTCACTAGAAAATCTACACTAGGACCTGTGGAATCAAGCTAAGGTCACTAGAGAATCTACGTATGGAGCTGGGCGAAGGGATGCTGGTGTGGTTCTAGATCACGAAGGAATCTGCTTTTCGATCCAGCTAAGATGATGCCTATAGACTTGGAAAACTGATTTGGTGGAAATCTATATACAAGTAGATAAACTTTATTTAATGATGATTTTTGTTGAAAACCATATATACCGATTTTTCCTTTTTAAGATTTTACACTGTTATGAAACAGGATTTATTTCTTGGTCCTGCAAATAGATAGCTGAAAGTAGTTGCAGTTGTTAACTCGCTTTGTTGAGTTGTCGTTGCTGCTCTATAAGCTGTTATTCTCTAAATATAGAGAAGATAAAAAATGGAGCCCAATGGATTCATATGTTACCACTCGAGTTCTGATAACTGATGCTGTTGTGTGACTACCATATTTTGTGTTCACTCTGACAAAGTTTGTTGAGTATTTCCTCATTATACTTTCTCTGTTCTTGTCTTTAACACCAGGTTCCTCGATTCCTGTAATATATTGTGAAGGGGAAAGGTGATCCTGATTACGTAACTGTAAATAGATAGATGCGCTGAGAAGAATATGATTGTCTTGTGTTTGTGGCACTTGTCATTGTGATTTGTATAGCAAACAGGTGGGGTGGTTGTTTCACCCAAGCAGGGAAATGCCTTGTAATTATTTTTCGAGACTTGGTGGCACATTACGGCAGGGAGGGCGGAGATCAATATCGGGGCAAGATATTGGAGTCCAAGCTCAGATAGAAGTTTTGACTGGCCTAGGGAAATCTTTGCTTGGCAACTCAAGGATGACCTATACTGTGCCCACTGAAACATTTACTAACCAGCACGTTTTTGTGCAACCTCGCATGGTTGCTGCTGCTCTGGCAAATTTACATACTGTCAACCGGATAAAGAATCTTCCAGTTTTTGGAGCAGTTTCTAGTGCACGCTCATTTCCGTCTTTGTCAGGACCTTCATTTCAAGTTTGTGGGTATCGACGTCGTCTTCTATCAGAGCCTAGTCAGGTTATGGTGGGAGTCAACCCGCAAAAGGTATTTATGGCTGTCTGTGGATCTAGATTATTTCTCGCAGACTGCTCTACAAGTAATCTGATTTCCAGGCATGTGCAACCTGGTGTCGCAGCATATCATTCTTTCACTTGCAGCACAAGAAGCTCTGGAAATTATAGAAAAGCTAGCATGAGTTTCAGGAGTAAAGAACAGCCTAATAATTTCTTGATTTATGGATATTTCACTCACAGTGTTGTGAAGAATTCACTCCGAAAATTTGGGTTCGAGGGCTTCCACATCTCAGTATGCTTCTCTGCTCGCTCTGCTCCTGATATGTCCATAGATAACTCAGTGTGTCAGGAACAACATTCAAGTTTTGCCGATTCCTCCAAGCTGTATGCTTTCTCGAGTTTTTTTTTTTTCTTTCCCATTTCTACTGATTGACTACACAGTATATATATATATACACACACATTTGTTGGAGGATATTTGTTGCATTTGATATGCTGTTCTGCTTGATGCCTCTTAAATAAAATTGAAACTTACAGATAATCCTAGCCTTATTCTAGGATATGACCTTATGTTGTGTGTTTTCTGAGATCTAAAGTATGCAAGCAATAGTTTGGGCTTAGGCATGGTAGCTTGCCGCAGTAGAATCGTTTGCTTGGAATAAATTTGCTGATGACTCTTTAATCAAATGAAATGTACAAAACAATCACAGCCTATTTTTATTTTTAGAGTAGATGTTTAGTTTTCTTTTCGGTGTGAGAGCCAAGGAATTCTAACAATAATTTAGATTGGGCATGATACCTTGTTGCGATAGAGTTTTAAATTAGTTATCTGTCTTCTTCTCTGTCACCTCATGTGTGTACTGGGACGGTCCTTATTTCTCCATTTTTTCCTTGCAAATTTACCTGAAAATCTGCCATTATATTAGTAAAAATGTACTTTGAAAACCATGTAAGAGTTTGAGGAAACAAAATTTTCTGTGTGATTACTTAATAATTTAATTTGATAGCCTGGATAAAGAAATGAAACTATTGTGGAATATCTCTTTGATTTTTTTTCACTTGTTGATTGCAGGGAGATCCCAACAGGCAGAACTCTGAAACTAAATTCGGGATCATGCTATCTGCCCCATCCTGAAAAAGAAGAAACTGGTGGAGAGGATGCTCATTTTATTTGTATGGATGAACAAGCCATTGGGGTAGCTGACGGTGTTGGTGGATGGGCTGATCCTGGTGTTGATGCCGGGCAGTATGCTCGTGAGCTCATGTCCAATTCTGTTTATGCAATCCAAGAAGAACCAAGTGGTTCCGTTGACCCAGCCAGAGTCCTGGAGAAAGCTTACATAAGAACGAAATTCAGAGGGTCATCTACTGCTTGTATTATTGCTCTCACAGAGCAGGTATCTTATAGTCGACTTGTGTTACTATACCACAAATAAAAGGCCGTCAAGGATCAATAAACTTGACATAAGATATTTATTATTCAAGTTTTACTTGATTAAAAGTAAGAATTTTATTTTTCTATATTTTCGAACTCTTATTGTTTTCTGAATGTTTGACAATATTTTACCTTTTTCAGTAGTAATCAAAAGAACTTGATGTGCCTATGCATAGTTTACACTAATCATACTTCCTTTCTTTACAGGGTCTTCATGCCATTAATTTAGGGGATAGTGGGTTTATGGTGGTTAGAGATGGCTGTATGGTTTTCAGATCCCTAGTTCAGCAGCATGATTTCAATTACCCGTATCAGCTGAAGAGTGGTAATGGTGGAGATTTGCCTAGCTCTGGACAGGTCAGTTAAGTCCCATTTCCTTCATACTTCCTTTCTGCTTTATTTAGTGCAATATTTGACTAGTGGATAGAGAATTACTACCATATCTCAAAAAAGTATATTCCTTGTTTCTTAAAAAATTGAACTTGTATCTGTTCATGCTTATTGTCAGGGATGTCGATGAGGTAATGCCTGTCAAAGTGATTGCATGAAGGAATTTGTCTAGAAGGCCTCATTCTCTGATTGTTAAGCTGTCTAATTGGTTTACAATTCAAGCATTTTTTCTTATGAAAATGTTCGGTTAGATTGTCTAGAAAACGACAATTCCTTGTATCTTCAAAAATGGAGCTTATATCTGTTAATGTTTATTGTCAGGGATGTCGATTAGGTAGTGCCTGTCAAAGTGATTGCAGGAAGGAAGTTGTCTACAAGGCCTTATTCCCTGATTGTTAAGCTGTCTAATTAGTCTAAAATTCTAGCCTTTTTTTTCCCCGCACGAACATGTTCAGTTAGATTGTCTAGAAAACTAGATTAAACATTTTCTTTCATTGATGATCAAACATGGAACTGCTGCCTATTTATAGCTTCGAATACTCTTCACAGGATAATATGTGCATGATCTCTTGTTTAAAATATTGGAACATCCAGATGTTTTCGGTAATAACTTCTGTTCATGGAAATTATCAGGCTGACATTTGAACAAACGGTTTTTCCTCAAACAGATTTTTGAATGTTGCCTTCCTTCAAGGCCTATTATTCTGACCACGTTTTATGCTATTATCTCTGTCTAAAGTCTAAATTACAAAAGCTGATCAATGCCTGCTTGTGCGCTGCAGGTGTCTATCATTTCTGTTGCTCCAGGAGATGTTATCATTGCTGGGACTGACGGGCTGTTCGACAATTTGTATAACAATGACATTATTACTGTAGTGGTTCAAGCTGTGAGATCAGGATTAGGGCCTCAGTTTGCAGCACAGAAGATAGCAGCATTGGCACATCAACGAGCACAGGACAAAGACAGGCAGACACCATTTTCTGCTGCAGCCCAAGTAGCAGGGTTCCGATATAATGGTGGAAAGCTTGATGACATCACCGTAGTGGTTTCATATATTACCAACAACGACAAAGTATAAACTCTCTCCCTCCCTCCCTCCCTCCCTCTGTATATGTGCGTGTATATGTACCTGTGCTATATATCTTTTGTGTATGGAGCATAGAGATTTTCGTTCTGTGTCTGTGACCGCCCTGCAGGGATTTAAGTTCAATTTGGTTCCAAGTTTTTGCACTTTCATTCTTGGATATATCCTTAAATTGATTCCCATATATCCCTGTCAAATACGTCCGTTACATCTACAAGAGTCAGGCCATTTCTGGTGTTTCATAAATGGACTCAATAGTTTTCCTCCATTATGGTTTATTTAAATAGAAATGAGCGAAGTATTTTTTCCTTTTCTTTTTCATTCTCTCTGTTTAGTGTAAGAGTTTCTAGACTCTTGTTAGAACAATTCAGTATCATAATGATATAAAAAAAACATTTAATTGAAATTGAGGGTCCCATCACCCATGGAATGACAAACAGTTCTCTTAACTACCATTTATTGTTAATTCCTGCTTTCAGCTATATCCCTATGTTTCTCCAGTCTGTACTTCACAGGTTCATAGTAATGTACATTGGCATTTTGAGAAGTTCTTGTATTTGTTTCTGCTGCAATATGTTGATACATTTTTCATCCATTTGCCGATACTTGGGTAAGTTGTCAACTTAGCCTCAAGCAAAAGTTGACTTCATAACACCATGTTTGAATTATTTTTGAGTAATCTTTTTAGATTTTGAAAGAAATAGTATTTTTTCTTCGTTCTCTCAACCTTTCTTCAGCACCCTATTATCATGATTAAATTGTGAGGGTTGGCATTTTTCATTGTGCAGGAAAGCCTTGGTTGCTCTAGTTAGAGCCTGTAACTGGATGTGGGTTATTTTATCATTTCCAACAAAAAAAATGGATTGCTTTCTGTTGGGAAATGCTGAAAGTTTCGTATGCACATCTTAGCACAAGGTTATTTCTCATTGACTGTTTACTGTGAATGCTGATGCCACTCTTGGTATTTAGTTTGTTGTATATACGAATTTAGAGCTATAGTGCTTTTACATACAAATCAAACAGCTGTACATAGAATCACACGGTAGAATGGAGAGTTAATCCACCTGCTGTCTTCGCTTTTTTATAATTTTTTTTGTATAGGTCTGAGTAATATATGCTTGGTTTATAATATTAATTTGTTCATGCACAAACACGCTCGAATGTTTTAGTGTGGCTTTTTCTCATTTAGTATTGCAAGTCTTGTTCTCTTCTTTTTATTGCAATTATTTTTCTATGGAGACAATGAAGTTTCCTTTTCTTCTTACCGCGCTGTGTAGGAGGTAGGGGAGCTTACTTTGGTCTGACATGTCCATTGGGCAGCTAAGAATAATTCGTGGAGCGAACGCTGATGTTCGTTTCACACAGGAAGTGAGATTTGAATTCGTCTAGGCATGAGATTACTAAATCTAGCAATGAACCGAAGATATTCGTGTAACCTATCTTATATTTGGGACAGAATTCATTTAGGCACGAGATTCTGATTGGGGGCCACAAATCATTTTTATGTTCTGTTTATAATAAAGAAGAATAATCCTTTCTGATGAATGACATTTGCCAGATATGTCATTGTATAGCATAGGGAGAATTTATCTTCCATTATCTATTACTATGTATCTTTTAGATACATTGACAAAGAACCTATGTATGAATATTTAGATTCGAGTATTATATGTGTTCTTAGTTGATCCTTTGTAAGAACTACCAGTACTAGTAGCAACTAACTCGGAAAATGGATATGTTCGCCAGTTTGTTTCATGCCTACCTGTGGATTTGACAGTAGTTCAAAAGGTTGCCCTATTTAGGAATCTCCAGGTCTATGCTTGTTTGGCTTAACAAGGTTTAATCTTAATTCTTCTCTGTATTAATGAAGTCGAAATGCTTGTAGTTATCCGTATAATCACGAGTGTACAAGAGTACTAGTTGAGAGTTGAGACATATTTGTTAGCTTAGGACTATAATGTCCTATTATGAATAGTGGATCGTACGACACCAGACATGATAAAGAAAGAAAAGATGAAATTTCCCATTGTCTTGTATGGTGTTGCCCAGTACTGCATTTCAAATCATATGTGAAGTATATAATTGTACTATATATGTCTTGTTCGCTCATAGATTCTAAAATGAAATAATAAAAGAACTCGATATAACTTACTCAGAAATTTAGTAGGATTTGCAAGAATGTAGTGCCAAACATTACTAATGTGTGGTAAGCTGGACTGGATAGTACATTATGAGAGTAGAAAAGAAAATCTAACCTATGGCTTATTGTATTTTCCAGTCATTTTCATATGCTGCTACATTTGTATAACTGACGACTAACCATTGTTTATACCTCATATATAATTGATGAATTCCTCTATAACCCATATTGGTTTTCATTCATTCATTTTTTTCTCTTCTGGAGATGAACCTGGATTCAAGACAGGATCTTGATTTGAGAAAATGTTACTGGAATCATCATCAAGAGTATCAAAGAAAATATAGATATGGGATCCATCTTGAACTCCATACACCGTGAGAGAGACGCCATTTTCGTCCATCAGACGTCTGGGATTATCGTCGAGCATCAGAATGAGTCGATCACTGGGTAGGTTTTCTTGAATTCCTATTTCTCTCTTCAGATCTGCTACTGTGGAATTGTCTTCTACATGTACGTAGAACAGTTTTCCTGTCATTATCTCTGCAACCACCTTCATTTTTCATGGAAACTGCAAAAAATCTCTTCTATGCAGATTCATTTTGTATTGTTTTTCAATGAGTTTTGACTTGTTTTTGCATGCGTTTCTGGTTTGTGTTGGCGCGCGCGTGAGAGAGAGAGAGAGAGTCATGCATAAACAGGAAAACTGCATTTTCTATTGTTAGTTTCATAGAATGCACGCCTTGGATCAATGTTTTGATTTGGTCAGAGTGAAAAACTGCCTGGAACGAGGGTATAAAACTACCATTTCTTTTTAGGGAAAATTCATATTTAAGATTAAGCCCATGTTTGACACCCATTTTAATCTTATTCTCATTCTCATTTTTTTTCTTCTCTTTTTTCATTTCAACCACACATTCTTCAAATAAAATAATATAACACACAAATTTAAAACTTTTCATCACTTTTCCATCACACATTCTCCCATCAATCACTATTCCAAAAATTTTCAACCCATTAAAATGGGTGTCAAACACAAGTTAAGTATGATTTCAAAACTAAGATACAAGGTTTAAAACTTCAAAAATTAGATATTAATTATATTTTATTTATAAAATAATTAATTGAAAATATATTTTATTAATTAAATATTAAGGTCACAATTCCATACAATTTGTTCACAAATTATCGAATTAATTTGTCACAAATTATTTTTTGATCACATTTAAAAAAAATTATAGGTCAAATTATTTCTTGGTCACAAATAAAAAAATTTATAGATCACAATTTATTCATCGGTCGCAAAATTGCAAATTTTATAAGTCAATTTATTTAACGATCACAAATTATCAAATTAATTGGTCGCAAGTAATTACTCGTTAACAACTTAATAAATTGTAAGTTATAATTATATTTTTTAGGTTATATATTATTTATTAATCACAAATTAACTAATTTATTGATCACAATCAACCAATTACTTGGTCATGCAAACACTTCCATCCCATCCTATCCCCAACCACGACCACCGTACCATCGTCATCACCATCACGACCATTGCCAACAGAGTGACCACAACCAGATAATGCAAAACCAGTACCACAGCAACCGCAAAACCACCACACTTCAACAATCGTAGAACCGCTACAACACCACCACTACAACATACTCTGGCACCATCATCGTTGCCAAATTGAGGCATCACCAAACACTTGACACCAGATCGCGAGTATCATGTGCACCACCACAACCACCACCATCCCTTCTTTGGCTTCGATATGCTAAGTCGGCCACGTGACGAGAAAAAAAATGGGAGACAAGCAGCACCTCTGATTTGGCCAGAGACAAAAATGGAAGAAAGGACACCTGACAGCGGTAGCTCGACAAGCAGAGCCACACACAACGACGATGGCATTCACTCCACTGCGCGTGGTTTACACTATTTTTTTCTTGAGTTTTCTTCCTCCTCTACAGTGATATCCAAATGTGGTTTCTGATAGTTGCTAGAGAGAGATTCAGGATTTGGAAGTGAGGTGGAGTGGATGGGGTATGTTAATTAATTTAATTTTATAATATTATTATTAATATTAAAAGATGAATTATCATCTGATTTTTGAACAAAAAATCTTTAAATATGATTTTTGAATTAGGCATTTTAAAACTTTGGGCAGGTGTAATTTGCACTTCTTTTTATCCCAAAATCTGATTAAATAGGATAGATTTAATTTATATTATTTTCGATAAGTTTACTTATTATAGTTTGAGAATTTTTTTTATCATCTGACTTGGAGAACCTTCATAAACGGGTGATGATGAGACTAAAAGATAATTCTCTAAATTAGCCTTTCTTTGATGGCTAAAATACATTATTCATTTTAGGTTGTGTTTGCAAATATATTAGAGAATTGTTTCGAGTTTTATGCAGTCAACTAATTCAATTTAAATTGTAAAAATTAAAAGGGATAATTGCACTCCCCATCCTTTTAAAAAGCTTTAGGTTTTACCCCAACTTTTCATTTGTTGCACCCATGGTCCCAAACATTTCAAATGAGTGCGGTTGAAACACAAATAGATGAATCCATCCAATTTTCCGTTAGTTGACCAAGAAAAACAAAATCTGATCTTTTTTAACCAATTAAGTGAGGGTAAAAATGGCAACTTCATAATATTACCATATAAAATAATTAAAACTCCCAAAAAAAATAAAAATGGAAAAGGAAAATAATGAAACCTTCCTCCAGAACCAAACCAGAAAGTCTCCACTTCATGTCGATTTTGAAGGCAGCCTCAGAGACATGAAACCTAACTAAATAGAACTCATTCAGCATTATCCTCCAGCTTAAGCCAACTTCACAATACTGTTCAGTCCTTAACAAACAAAACAAAGAAGAAAACACGTGACAAAATTTGTCGAGTCGTCTCTAGTTAAATGCACGAAAGGTGGCCAGTGCATCATCTTTCAATTCGAAGTCATCACTCCTCAAGACACAAAGAAAATTATAAATAATATTGGAATTATGGGATCTGAGAGAAAATATTGACTTCCCTACTTCAGGGATAATGCCAAGTGGCAAATACAGGAGAAATTATGATTTCCCAACAGCTGTATTAGGAATACCCAGTTTTAAATAAGCATGGTCCAAAAATGCTCACAAAGATAACTTAAAGAGTGAGGCAATTAGGCCATAAGTTAACCATAATTTCTCATTTTATTAATGATTTTTTGTCAAGTCGAACAAACCCTATATTCAGCCCCTTCTGAAAACATTACATCAAATTGCAACCAGAAGCAACATTTGCCAAGTCCACCAATTTCTTCGGTAAATCGGCTTCCAAGAACTGTTAAGCCAACTGTCTAATATGTCAAAACTAGCCCAAGCTTCAAGAATCCCACCAAAGCTGCAGCATGTTATGATATCCACAGAAACACATTTTGAAGTCTTATCAACAAGAAGAATGCTTTCTTCCAGCATTATTATCTGCTTTTAATTTTACTTTTTCTGGGGTCAAACACTAGATTTATACAATGAATATACACAAGGCGAATCCGGACTATCGTTGACAAAACAAACCTGCAGGAACATCAAATAGATAATTCAGATTAACCAAGTTTTTACCCGAAGTGCATGTTTGGTATACAGAACTGGGTAGGGCCGGGCATTATAGTAAACAAGTTTTCAGCTTATTCTTCTTCCTTAATGCTGTCTACTTCTATCAAATTATCCCTACCAACTCTGCCATAGAAGACTTCAAGGGTATTCAATAATTTCTATGTCGAGCACATGCAAAATACAGCATTACCCAGTGAGCTCTTGAAGCAGATAATTAAAAAGAATTCCAAAGAAAATCATAACATTATAATTAATGGCCACCCGTTTATGCATAAAAAAGTTACAGAAGTACGATAGAACACAAATATATTTTTGTTTTTTTTGGGTGGGAAACCACCATATTCAACAGCAACACTAACAGTAACAAGGATCCAAGATGGACAAGATAACTTTTCAGAGCGAGGCCATGAATATTATCAATCGTCTTTCTGATGCAAAACAGTAGGCATGCTATTATTACCATTAAGAGCAGCATGATATACTCGTTTCTCAGCCAAGCCTATATCCGTAAGAATCAAATTACCCTGCATCATAAAAGCAACAGAAAATAAGACATTTGGGCTAAACTGGCAGTAATTTAGCAATTGTGGGTGCTGTTGTTTCCTCTTTTTATTTTCTTATTTATTTTGTAAGACTCCTGCATGATATAATTTCAGGAAAATTACACTGTTGGTCCCTAGCACATTCCCCGATAGCAAGTTACTTCTCATCCTTTCCTATAGTTGCACCATGAGCCCCAATGACCGAAACCGTCCAAATCTCTCTTAAATCATCCTCACACGTCCAATTTATGAAGTCTTGTTATATTTCTCAACTTTGGCTGGTGATAAGCAAGGCACTTTTCCATGTGGGCCACATGATGATTCAATGAAAATTTGAACTGCTTCGGCCTTTCAATATCTATTATAGTCTGTGACTATAATGAAAGGTTGAGAAACTTGAGCAAAAGGTTGAGGATGAATAAGCTTATTCCCTATAATTTTCGCAAATCCTTGATAAAAACATGATTCATTATATGTTTATTTATTTAGCAGTCGAGCTTCAAATATACGACAGTCGACTGCAATTTAGAGCCAATGTCTCAGAATAATCAATAGTCAACAATTTATGAAGAGATATTTTTGTGCTGTCAAAAAGAGAATGCGAAAGACTATATTATAATTGCCATACTGGTTGCAAGATGCATAAAGAGATTGTACTAGAACAACCAAAAGGTGCCATAAAAAGAGGTGCCATTCAAATTCCTAATTTGACTATAAAGAGGTTGAAGTGCCTAAGATGCCAGAGCAACCAAATAAAGTGTGGGATTAATAATTCTAAAGGTGCCATTTCCTAATTTGACCATAAATATTTACAAATAAAACTATTCGAAACTGATGAAAATGCAAACCTCATGAGCCATTAACCGTCGAACATTCTCAGCATAAAGCTTCGGATCATCCTTTTCTTGTTGTGATGGGTAATATACAGGTAATTGTGTCACTTCCATGTAATTTACAAACTGACAGAGAAGAAGCAACACATGGCGCGCCTGGACAACATGTATGTTAACATGACACAATTAAAAAGATTAGACTAGTCATGACTCATGAGATCGAGACAGAAGAGCTGGCATCCACAATTACAGGAAATACTACGAAACTGATGGAACTCCAAGAGATTGAAAGTTCATCCCAACTGAAATAATAGGACATTGAAAAAAAAAAGATTACAAAACAAAAACTCACCCCAGACATAGAGTCCCATGCAGGGCTAAATCTTTGGTATGGATATCTTAAAATGACAGGAAGCACTGGAGCCTTGGCTAAAAATGCACCAGTCTTGAATGGAAGGATGTAGTCTCCATTTGTGGTTGTCCCTTCTGTGAGTGGAGGAGAATTTAAACAAATGGAACTGTCAGGCATCTATAGACTGAACTTCACATAAGCAGTGTGCACAGTATTTAATGGCACAAAAAGCATCATAGTATTCACCACTGATAAAATTCCACCAAAAGTTGGTTAGATGAAGTATATCCAAATTTATTCAGTAAGACAAAACTTAAAGGGCAGCAAACGAAATTTGCTTTGCTAAATTATCTTCACATGCACAAAGGTTAAACTTCTTACTTATATCACGCAAATGCTCCACGCACAGCAAAAACAAAAAACTAATTTACCATGTAGCTCACTCTCTTAGAAGGAAAAAAATATATAAAATTGATATTTAGCAGGAGGAAAAATGCAAACATGATACTTATGGGAAAAAAAAAAAAAAACTTTTACTGCAGGACAATATTTTTTCCATAGTTCAAAAGGAAAATAACATTACACGATCTAAGAATTACGATAATTACATGGAGAAGAAAATATTCTCTGCTATATCCCTCCACAAATGTTATTTAAAGACAAGCATGATTGTCTTTTCAATAACCTTAATGCACATATTATTAAAATAACATTGCTAATGATCAGCTAAAAGCCTAGTTTGAAAATAATGCACAACGTTTTGGTAATGAGTCACAAGCACATTGGGTAGTAATGGCATCACAAATATAACCTGGAAATAGCATCATTTTTGGGGCAAACTTATTTTGATGAGCTTCCCGGATTCTATCATTAACAACACCTGCATGAAACAGACACCAAAAATGATGAGAATAGAGAAAAAATGCAAATGAAATGTAACACCATAAACTGAATCAGTGGAGCAAGCGTTGGTTTCAATAGAGGGAAAAACTCTTTATAAGGTTTCACAAAATATTTTCTATTTCTGAGGCAACAGCCTTTTCTGCTAGGAAGACTTCTGAATCAACCAATAAGTTTTGGCATTCATAGGTTCTGCTATTAATATGTACAAGATACCCACCGATTATTTGGTATCACATAAATATAACTCTAAACAACATCATCATGCCTGAAATTATGTCTTTCCTTATTTGTGTCGTTCGGAAAGAATATACCACGCAAGTAGTCCTATTTTGTCTTGCAAATTTCTCACATTATCCTTCTTCGGCCAAACCATTAACTTCTGGACTAATAAAATGACCAAAAAAATGGAAAAGGAAAAAAATATACCCGAGACTCCCTTGAAGTTGGATGATTTTGACTCCCGCTGTACATAGATACAACCAAGGCACTTGCTGTAATAAGACAAATAATAATAGATTACGGCCCTTCGCCAAATGATTGGTTTACAAAATAAATTACATCTGTGACATACTTCATACGAAAAAAGTTACCTATATAAAAAGTTAATGTGAAGAACTGTAGAGTATGATCAAGTAATACATAATAATATGCAGCTAATAAAAATATAATGACAAAAAATAAAAAACCATGAACCGAGTACCCACAGTCAATTCTAGACCATAATGTATGGTATTGCCGTAAATACCTAAACTCTACCTAAAAATAATCAGGAAACCACAATAAGCCACCTCTGGCACGAGGTTTGGCACTTCGCAATCCCTTTTTGCTTGACAGAGAGGTCATACACACAAAAATCATGCATAGAAGGCAGCATACAGAAACATCGGATATTATATAAACCTATAATTTAGATTCAAGAAAAGAGTCAGAGAATGAAATATCGTGTGTCATCTGCTTTATATTAAATTCGTATTTAAACTCAAAAGCAAAAGTTAAAGAACTGGTTTTGAATTTTCCAGTCTATATTAAAAAAATAACTAATCAGAATGAATAGAACACGAAAAGAATTATCCATCTACGAGCTTCCATGGCATACGATTTCTTCAATAAATGTGAAGTGAACAAACCTGATGAGACCAATGAGAGGAAGTTTTGCCACTGATCTCTTCAGCAACAAAATTAAGAAGCACAATCACCAAAGTTAGAGCAGAAAGGCGTCAGTCGAAAGTCGAATAACAACAGCTATGAATAGATGTGCAGGCCTTAATAAGTTAGAGAGTTAACTAACCTTGGCAACAAAGCTTGGGAAAGAGGATGACATGTGGTACAATATATCTAAATAAGATACATGATTTGACACAATAACGCCAGGTCTTTCCATATCTTCAGATTGATCCTTAGACTCGTTCTGCAAAGTTTAAGAGAAATGAGCCAAAGGATGACCAAAAACAAACACAACTGCCAGTTATTTAAGTCCTTGCAAACCAAATCTTGATGAACCATTCACTGATCTAGATTATTTTTTAGCAACTCGACGGGTAGATAATATGCAGTAGTCTGCTGAAGCACAAGCACATACATAGTCAAGTCATCACAGTAGATAGGCTTATTCATTGAGAAGCGTAATAAACGCATACAATTAGGTCACCCATGACACTGCAATAATCTTAAATATAGTACAATATCTCAAGCAAATAAAGGAAAAACTTATATGAGCACACAAATAAAAGTTGCCAGATGAATTATTTGTTGAGAAACCTAACTTAAAAAGCAACAGAATGAAAACTTGTAAGCTCTGTCAATTCTGCTTAGTGTTGCACAATAAAATGCTACTGGATACTTTAGGATGTGAATGACATCCACCTTTTCCTCAACAACAATAATTCACCAATTCACGCAACTTACATTTCTTGATTCATTTCATCTTTGAGGCGGAAGCAAATATGCCAAAATCCATAGGCAAATGTACACAATAAGCCCACAAAGTGATTGGCATAGAATCATGTGTTTTGCATGTAAAATTATCAGACTGCATTAAATACTGTATCTTCTCCACCTACACTTCCCATAAATGAAGTGATGTGAAAATGAAATCTCACAAAGTGAAGAGTAATATTACATGCCAAACACATGATTCTATAGAAAACTTAAGCCCAACAATTAAGCTTCTACTATAACGCATTGATCACAACATCTAAATCTAATCAAATCCAAAGCTGAAATCACAGCAAAGCTTACCTCATTGTTCACATTCCCCTCAACATCATTACTCCTGATTGTTTTCCGAATCCAATAGAAGCCAAAAATAAACAGCAAAGCCCTCGTAAAAAACCTCCCAGTCTGCACAATCACCGCCCTCCTCCACCCGCCCATGTGCGCGTAATCCTCCTGCTCATCCTCCCTGTTGGGAGCCTTTAACACCGTGCAAAGCCTACAAATTATATAATAAATTACTAATATACTCATCGAAGCCACTGCTCTAATCGGAACCAAGAAAATCAGGCCGAGCGCAAGTAACAATTTCTGGGGCCAAGGCAGCTTCCCCCGTCCCATTGTCCCGTACACATCGTGCCTCACATAAGCCGCATACTTCTTCTCCATCTCTTCAATATTAGGATTGGACACTTGGGATTGGATGTGGGGAGAGTTCGGATCGGATTTGAGGAGCGGGCGTTTATCGTCGATGGACATGGTGGATTCGGGTAGAGACACGGAGGGGGTTGGAGCTAGGGTTTTGAGCTCGGACTCCATTGTTACTGATATAAAATTTTGGGATTTTTTCTTCTGAATTTATTGGGTAGCCATTGTTGGTTTGAGGAGGAAAGAGTGTATTTTGTTTGGGATTTCTGGTTTGGTGGGTGAAGCCGACGTGGTGAGGAAGCGCGTGAGACCTTATATACGTCTTTGTGAAAATATTCAGCGGTTTACGTTAAGTTGTGTGAGGTCTCGGGTTTCAGCCGTTCGATTAAAAAGGACAAGAACGCACGGTCTCGATCAAACCTGCGAATATAGATGGGTGGACATAGGCCCAAATTTAGGGTCCATATAGTTGGGTAGAAACCAGCCTAAGTATCGAGAGATGTTATAATTAAGCCCATGTCCGAGGCCCATTTTTTAGAAACTCATTTTCAAATCGACATTCTTCCCATAAAATAATTTTACACATAAATCTAATTTTTTTTTCTACTTTTTAGTCACACGTTCTTCCAAAAACTATTATCACAAAATCTATTCTCTCAAAAAATAAGACTCAAACAAATCCTAAGTTTTTTTTTAAAACTTAATTCTTCTAAGTAGACTTTTTGAGCTATCCGAAATTGTAACGGTAAATTTATTATTTAGTGGCAAAAAAGAAAAAGAAGGGAAAAAAAAAAAAGATAATGATTGTTGAACAATATGTCGTGTCAAGTGCAACGCACATCGTATGTGGACAATATGCTAAGATTGTTTTATTTATATCCATAAGTTCTTTGACGGTTTGACGACTGTCATGTCAAATATCTACAAAAACATAAGTTACTTGTTATGACACGCTTTTTCTCCGTTATGGCAAAATATGTTCTATCTCAATTGCCCTAAACGTGCAAGCGTGTAAAGTCATATTTTTATATAGGTTAGCTTTTCAAAAGAAAGATTGTGGAGCATTGATCCTTCCTAATAATTGTTATGATCATAAAATCATTTTCTGTGAATTAGGATGCTTTCATGTCATCTAGAAGAGTAATTTTGAACAAGACTTCGATCTTCAACCCGAAAAAAATATTAAAAACTCGATATGAAATAAATAGATATATAATATATAAAAAAACTAAAAATATTTTTTTAATTACTACGATCATTTTTTCTCATTTACTATGCAAATAAAAACTAAAAATAATTTTTATTAAAACCTTTGTTTGAGACCATTTTTGGAGGAATTGTGTTTTGGAATAGTGATCTTTCGAAAATGCAAATTTTTTGGATTTACATGTAAAATTATTTTATGGAAAAATGTGATTAAAAATGAGTTTTGAAAAAAATGATTTCTAAGAAAAATAGGGGTCAAACTTGGAGTAACTAAGATAATTTTTTTCATTTACTGTTCAATTTTAACCCAACAAGTAGACACGATCTTCATTCGGCACACACCCAGACCAAATAGAGTTGATGCATCCTTCATCGGAATCATATCATTGAGTTTTTCAACATTTGCATCCACCCACGCAACAAGTAATGCAATGTATTACATGTTGAAAAAATTTAAGAGGAGTAGATGGAGAATGGAAACACGAATAAAAAAAAAATGAAGAATACTAAAATGAGGTTCGAAACACTAAATGATATGCTTTTCTAAAAAATGATACTTGCCTCTACTCGTATTACTTTTTGAGTTTTCGACAAATAATTTAGAAGATATGACAAGTCTTTTAAGGAAGAAATATTAAAACACAAGTGATTCTTCCAAAATAACTTAATAAAATAACTTTAAGAAATTTGAATTTGGTATTTTATAAATTGGAATAACTTAAATGGTGTTTTCTTATATTTAGAAATGGAAATCTATCATCTATTTATAGATTTTCATCCATAAAACTATGAATAGATTTCAACAATTCATGAAAAGTAGTTGATAACCCAAGAATAACTAACCAAGAGGGGGGTGAATTGATTTTTGAAACTTTTTCGACACATAATCTCAAAACAATACAATACACAA
>CAIGRT010092554.1:0-15068 GCA_903798405.1 Fraxinus platypoda
CGATCACCTTCCTGAACATGGCCAGACGACAGAAGTTCGTCAACGCATTCACCGATTGTCATTCCTCCCTTACGATACGAGCGGGCAATTGAAGCAAGATCCGTGCCAACACTAACCATCTGTTCAAGGGAAGCCGAAACCTCTCGTGCACCGAACATTTACTTCTTTACTTTCCCCTTCCTGTGCTTGGTTTTTCTTTTATTCCCACTATGGTGTGCAGATTTATTCATGGAGGAGTTTGCTCGACCTTCGACTGGGCTGCCACTTGAATCTGTGGCTTCCGCGTTTATGGGCAACTTGTCACCTCCGTACTCTCTGTCGCTATCTGTGCCCAACTCAAAACCACGGTATGACAACTTTGTCGGGGACAACGCATACTTGGTCGAGTCTCCAGTGTCCCCGAACAATCTACCATATGTGTCATAAATCTCGTTACAGTTGAAGTTCCTGAACTTCGCATACTTTGGGTTCTCCTGCATAGACGAGGTAGACGACAAACAAATAACGTGGGAGTCCGAAATAAATAGTCACTTGTGCATGTACATGTATCCATTGGTTCAAATACATACCGGAAGGAGTAATACTGTTCAATAAATAGCAACACAACCAACATCATGTTTAATCAGCACCAACACAACCAACATCATGTTCTATAAACACGCTCAACAACGTTCATCATGTTCAATCAATACCAACACAACCAACATCATGTTCTATCAACACCAACACAAGCAACATCAAGTTTAATCAATACCAGGACAACCAACATCATGTTTAATAGGATATTACAAAAACAACTAACATCATCGTAAACTGCAAATGGCATTTTGAACATGTGAACCCCCTGTGTTGCCGGAGTGATATTCCAAGCAACAACACTCAATATCATTCCAGTGTGCAACGTTATAATGCCAAAGTCCTTTGTAATGAGTAGGTGCATTAAAATGTGAACAAATACCTTAATTTTTGCTTCCCACCAATGGTCAGGGGCGTGAATTCTTCCAGTACCCGAGCGGTACTCAATTCCAGTGCATCGCAGCAACTCAAACAGAAGTTTGTGATACGTTCGCAGTTTATTCCAATAGTTCTTCATCTGCGATGTAGTCCAGTCCTTCCCCGTCGACGAGTTGAACATGTCTGATATACGATGCCATCCTTTCGAGGAGAAGCATTTGCCTCGTCGGTGACCCTCAGCTATGACAAGTTCGCAAGTGTCGATGAATACTTTGTGCTCCAGCTGGTTCCATCTCGCCGTCTTTCGCACCACGCACGGGGCTGCCTATGACCTAGAAGAATCAGGGTGCAATTTCGGTGGGCTCCCATTTGTGAACCACTGCCATGGGAACAAGCATGATAAGTCAGGTAATATTGATAAACATCAACAAATTGACAAGGCAAAAGCGGAATAGGTGGAGTCGATTACAGGGGGACGTATGGATCGCGGGTCAGATATAAATTTATGTAGAAGTCCATCAAATTGGAGTAATACCCATGTGCAAAAAATGACAAAACTGGTATAAATAGGTAGCAAATGGACAGAGTATGCTCCTTCACAGAGATCGAATGAGGAATGGCTTACCGTTTGGTCTGGCGAAGTTTGCCACTGGAGAAGTCGTGTTCCATGGAATCCGGTCACTACTTCGTGCTAGAAGCCGGATTTGTTGCCGGAGTTCCAACCGGATCGAAGCCTAGAACAGGGACAGGAGAAGAAAGTGAAAAATCTTACTTGGGTCTTCGATTGGCAACGTTAGAAAATGGCTGATGTGTACCTGGATTTCTGCAAAGTTACTTTCCAATTTTCTTTTGCAGATTTGTTCGCGATGTCGCAGTTCGCCGAGACCTGGTTTGATTCTGTAACTCTTGGAGATGAGTAGTTGGAAATGGGAAAGCACGAATTGAGTGTAGATGCTGAAGATGGGGGCAAAAAAGGAAAGATTTTACAACAGGAGGAATTGTTAAAAAAATGGGTTTCTGACAGATATCTTGACTTTGGGGAGCCATGTCTGAATATACTGTAGGAGAAATAGATATTTGGGCAAAAAAACAAGTTCCAAACGGGGGCTAAATTTGACATGTTTCATCCCAAAATATTGAAATATAACCTTTTTCATCATATTCCATTGGCCAACGTGGGGCAAACAATTCTTTTCTTTGCCAGTGTCATGATATTTCAACTGCACGTAAAAGCCGAATGCAAATTAAATAGTGTACATAAACTACATTTCTAAAGTTTTAAATAGTAGGACTTTTACCCAGGGAGCAGGAATTTCTCTATCCTCTACGGAAGCTAGTTTTACGCTGATTTTTATCCCAAACTCCTTTGCATACTCATATTGTTCATATGCATTGTTTTGGAAGTCTGCATTTATAGGAAATAGAACATAAGAGATCATTCGGATCTTGGACAACTCCAAGAAAACTTTAATAAACCTCATGAATTGCAACATGAACTTCATGCTATATCCATACTAGAGATTTCACATTACTTGACTAATTAGATGGATTCAATTATATTATTTACCATAGTAAATGCTCTGCCATATGGTTTTTTTGAATTAATTGGCTCAAATTTAGGGTAATTAGCACATCGATTTTGCTAGCGGTACATCAAAATGTGCATAGGGGTGTACACCCCCCTCACATAGGGGATGTGACCTGCTTGAATAAAAAAATATTTTACACAAGTGGGTCCCACCCCACGTGAGGGAGGTGTACACCATTATGTACAATTCTTGATGTACAACTAGAATAATTCTTAGCACATAACGTCCCCACATTTCACTATTATTGTGGAAAACATCATTACCTTTCATTTTTTTGGCATTTTCACCTTTATTTTCACATTTCATTGCGCAAAAGGTCATTTTTATCAATTTTCTCAATTAAAAATTATGAAATGACGAATATATCATTTCCTTTAAATAAAACAAAAGGAAAAAGAAAAAAAAACTAATTGCAAATATAGTCCTAAACTTTTTTGAAAAGCGCAAATGAGTCTTAAATAAATTATTAAAAGGGTAATTAACACATAATGTCCCTACCTTTCACTATTATAGCAAAAAAGTCCATACCTTTTATTTGTTTTGACATTTTCACCCTTAATTACACATTTGATAGCGCAATCCATCATTTTTATCAATTTACATCCAATTTCTTAATAAAAGATGTGAAATGACGAATATACCATCATATTTAAATTAAAAAAGTTAAAGAATTAATTGCAATCATAATCCCAATTTTTTTTTAAAAAGTGCGAAGGAGTCCCAATTAAATTTATTTAAAAATTTTTAAAAAAATTTAAAAAAAAAGTGTAAAAGAGTCCCAAATAAATTATTAAAGAATTAGAAATTAAAAATATATTTTTTTTTATTTAAATATAAGTGTATATTTATTATTTCACAGTTCTTTATTGAGAAATTGGATGGAAATATATGGAAATGATGGTTTGCAGAATCAAAAGTGTAATTTAGGATAAAAATGTCAAAAAAATGAAATGTATGGACGTTTTTCGCAATAAAGGTGAAAGATAGAGACATTATGTACTAATTACTCTTTTAATAATTTGTTTGGAACTCATTTGCACTTTTTAAAAAAATTTGGGACTATGGTTACAATTAATTTTTTCTTTTTCTTTTTATTTAAAGAGAAGTGTATATTCGTCATTTCACAATTTTTAATTAAGAAAATAAATGAAAATGACCTTTTGCGCAATGAAATGTGAAAGTAAGGGTGAAAATGTCAAAAAATGAAAGGTATGGACGTTTTCCACAATAACAATGAAAGGTGGGGACGTTATGGGCTAATTACCCAAATTTTTTTACTTTATCTTAATTTTCCTTTATTTTTACAAGGAACGAGAAAACAATATATATTCAACCTTCATGACGTTGTGATAGGTTGTTCACAGGTAAACAAAATATTTGGAATTCAACGGGCAATAAGAAATGAGAGATGACATATTAGTATCATGGAATACCCGCAGAACGTTATTCTCTCGATCCTGAGGTCTCTGTCACGTAACCTTTAGAAGAGCAGTAATTTGTTTCTCGCTCAACCTTTTTGTATATCGTTGCACCTCAACAATTTTACAGGCCTAAGGAATGAAAATCGTTAGACCACAAACAAATTTTTGAAAGAAAGAAAGATGAATCTCATCTGAAACCGGAAGTTGCTAAGTACTTCTCACCTCCATTGGCAAATAGTTAGCATTTTTCTGTTTTCCTACTTGAAGGCAAGGAAAATGAGTATACTAAATTGTAAAACCATACATTTCTTGAAAATATTCAACAATTGACTTCATGGTTGAGTTGTTGTCAAGAGCATATTTGAAGCAACATAGGGTAACTAGGTTAACAAAAAATAAGTACGTAGATCTTTATATTAAGTATGCAATGGACATAAGGCTTACACTAGTTCTCTGGTGGGTTGAGTCGTAATGCCCGAAGCTCGATATTTCCTTCTTACTATACCGTAGCGAGTCATCTTGACTTTCACTCTAAGGGTCTTCGTAACCAGAAATGCAATCAAGGGGGAATTGAAGAAAGTATTTTTCTATATTTCTTGAGAAATTGTATAAAGTAATGGTCCTATTTATTGTACAATGAAAGCAGTAACAAAGGAAATATACTAATATCCTAAATAAAGCAATAAATGAAACAATATAATTACAGCACTAATTACGGTAAGGAGAATCCTCATCAATCGTTTTCAATCAATTCAGCCCTTTATGTAATCATACGGGATTTCAAGAGTCCCTCTCAAGTTGGATCGTAAATATTGATAATATCCAACGTGCATATGAAATCATCGAACTTTTGTCGATGTAGTCCTTTGGTTGAGTGATAGATACCTATTGTAGAGACAATTCACCAACCACAATTAAGAGCAAATGGAAGATAGTAGACCGAAAATAGAAACTCAAACGGAAATACTATTTTCTATTACTGTAATTGTGCTACAGAAAGAAAGTAAATCTGCTATAAGATGAGCAGATGCTTGTAATCTGTAAACATAAACAACGAAAAAAGAACAAGGGTATTTGGCTTTCGAGAGGCCAATTATCTCCTAACTGTCTACCAATTTCTGCCTGCTACCAAATGAAAACAATTCCCCTTATTTATAGTTGTGCTTCTCGATTGTTCTTCTAACAAATTTTGTAACTATACATTTGCTACATGTGGCTTTCTCTCTTCCTGTATTTCCTTTCCTGCCCTTGCATTTGTGTTGCGCCTTTGTTATGTAATCTGGACAACAGGTCTATCATTACTTCTCCCAACGAGACTCACCTTGTCATCAAGGTGAAAGGAAGGAAATTGTTGCTCCAACATGTCATAAGACTCCCAAGTTGCTTTTGTGGTGGAAGTCATTTCCATTGGATTAAAACATTAAGACCCCGAATGTTGTGGCCTAACCCTAGTCTCACCCTAAGCATCACTTCTAGTTCTACTAACATTTCCAACTCCTTACTTAATTGGCTAGGCACTTCATCCACAGCGTGTACTGATCCCTCTTCCTTGCTCAATTGTGACATATGGAAAATAGGATGAATGTTGCAAGTAGGTGGAAGAGACAACTTATAGGAAACCTGATCGATCTTCTTCTCAACTGCAAATGGGCCATAAAATCTTGGAGCTAATTTTTCATTATGATGCTCAGCCAACGTTTTCCGACGATACGATCTAACCTTCAAGTATACGAGATCACCAACGTTGAATTGGACATCTCTCCGTTTAGAATCAGCCATGCTCTTCATTTTAGCCTGTGCCCGAAGCAACTGTACCTTCGATTCATCAAGGATTCGATCCCATTCAAGTAGTTGTTGTTCTATTGCAAAAACCGAAGTGGATCCTTTTTCAAACCTTAGTAAGGATGGAGGTTCGCGCCCATATACAATCTGGAAAGGAATGGTCTTAACTGCTGTGTGATATGAAGTGTTGTACCACAAATTGGCCCATGGTAACCAACTGAACCAAGATTTGGGTTGTGATGAAGCAAAACGACGAAGATAGGTTTCTAAAGTGTGATTTAGTACCTCAGATTGTCCATCAGACTGGGGATGGTAAGTCGTACTACGATTGAACTTCGTACCTTGAAAACAGAATAACTCCTCCCAAAATGGCTCACGAAAACCTTGTCTCTGTCTGAGACGATGGAATGGGGTATCTCGTGAAGTCGCACCACTTCCTTAACAAAAACTCGAGCCACGCTTGCAACCATGAAAGGATGCTTGAGTCTAATAAAGTGTCCATGCTAAGTCGGTCCACCACCACCAAAATCGTATCTATGGTTCTTGACTTCGATAGACCCTCGACGAAGTCCATGGCAATATCTTCCCAAACTTGACTCGGAACAACGAGTGGTTGTAAAAGGCCTCTCGGTTGTTGGCAAATGGTACAATGGCTAGCATATCTGTGTACATCTTTCTTTATCCCTTCCCAATAGACGTTTGAAGCGATACGCTTGTAAGTTTCCAAAAACCCGGAATGTCCCTCCATCTTAGTGTCATGTCCCTCTTGCAACACCAAAGGAATTAACGCTTGCTCTTTAGGTATTAACAATCTTCCCTTAAACAACAACTAACCGTTCACCACTGCATAATATAGCATGCTGGAGGAATCTAGAGTGAGGTCTCGAATGATGTTCTGCAAGTCCAGATCTGCCCTTACTTCTTCAACTAAGGTATCCAGTTGTAACACTGTCGGAGCTGATATCGCCATTAATTTAGCTAAAGAACGGATTCGAGAAAGTGCATCTACAATCTTATTTTCGATTTCCGATCGATATTGAATTTCGATTTAAGCAACCATTTCTGATACTCTGGATTTACCTCACATTACTCCATTAACTTTAAGCTTTTTCATCTATGCGAAACTAGAATTTTTAGCTCAAACAGTAGTGTCTCCAATTTGAACTGCAACACGATGGCCATCAAATCCCTCTCATATGTCGATTTGGCCTTCCCCTTTAGACTAAGTACATGACTAAAGAATGCAATAGGATGTTGGGCTTGCATGAACACCGCCCCAACCCAAATCCCAAAGCATCAGTTTCTGTTAAAAAAGGTTTACTAAAGTCGGTAAGGGTGAGAACCGAGATAGTAGTCATTGCTACTTTCAGTCTATTGAATGCTCGTTTCGTGATCCTAGAAAAAGTTGTCCTTGCGCAGTCGTTCTGTTAATGGCCTCACAAATTTACAGTAATCCTTCACAAAACGGCGGTAGTATCTCGTAAGCCTAAAAAAACCTTGCAACTCACGCAATGAACTAGGTCTTGGCCATTCTATCATGGCTTGAATCTTCGACTTGCCTGCAGCCGCCTCATTGCATGAAATGATGTGCCGTAAATACTCTATTTCTAGCTTTCCAAAACTACATTTTTCTCCATTGGCATACAACTGATGTTGGGCTAACACCTGCAAGACACTCCTCAAATGTTCCACATGTTCCTCTAAATTGCGGCTGAATACTAAGATGTCATCGAAGAACGCTAAAACAAAAAGCCTCAATTTCTCCTTAAACATTCCATTCATGAGTGACTGGAACGTGGCACCAAACAGCATTACGAGGAACTCGTAATGCCCTTCATGTGTCTTGAAAGCTATCTTTGGAATATCATCGGGTTTGATTCGAATCTGATGGTAACTTGCCTTTAAATCCAGTTTAGAAAAAATCGTTGCTCCATGTAATTCATCCAGTAATTCATCAATCATAGGAATAGGAAACTTATCCGACTCCGTCACTTTGTTCACAGCTCTATATTCTACACAAAATCGCCACCCGCCATCTTTTTTTCTCTCCAATAAGATTGGACTAGAGAAAGGACTAGTGCTAGGTCTAATAAATCCAGCTGCCAACAACTCTCAGACCAGCTTTTCTATCTTGTTTTTTTGAACATGTGGGTACAGTAGGGCTTAACGTTACCAGGGGCCGTTCCTGGCTGAAGAGTGATGGTGTGATCTTTGTCTCGCTATGGTGGCAACCCAATAAGTTCTTCAAAAACCTTCCTAAACTTACCCAATACCCGCTTAATCACTACTGACATTTCCCACTGCAATTATTCCAACTCAACCTTATATTGCCCAATTCAAGAAGTACTCATCCCTCCTCTTTGAATGCCTTCATCTTTCAATGTGACCAAAGTTTTACCAAGGCTCGGATCCCTTTGCAAAGTCATTGTGGTTCCCCCAACCTGAAATTTCATCGTGAGTACTTTCTAATCGATTTTCATTTGGCTTAAGGTCGATAGCCACTTCGTCCCTAAAATTACATCGGAGCTGCCCAAATCAAAGGGAAGGAAATCCTATACCACCTCAATATTTTGGAGGAATAATCGCACCCCCTTGCACACCCCCGCACCCTGCACCGCCAATCAAGTACCCATATCATAGTGTCTCTATTCTTGGCAATCCCAATTTCTGCACTAAGTCCGCTAAGACAAAGTTATGGCTAGCCCGCGATCAATTAACACCAACACCTCTCTCGAAATTACCCCCATTCACTTTCATGATTTGAGGTGGAGTGAGCCCTACCACTAAATTCATAGATAATTCCACCATCGGCTCCTCGGTTGATTCCACAGTTCCCCACTCATTTTGTCATTCTTCACCATAAATCAACATCATTTGTAATTCTTTGTTCTTACACTTATGCCTAATGGAGTATCATAGTCCCTTCTCTCGCTTGGTCTTCAATTCGGCTTCATTGAGCGTCTTAAAGAATGGGTTAGCTGCGCCGGTGGTGGACGGAGATTTGAGTCCAACGGACATTGCAGGTTTGGGGCTGGGGTTCTGGAACGTAATAGAAGTCTGCCATGGGAAAGAGATATGCCAATTGGGGCTGGGATTTAATTTACCTCTTATTGGGCTAGATCTAGAAACATGGGTCTGTAGGGCCTGATTTTTTTCTTCAATTCTTTGGTCCAACTCCATGATTTAATCCAATCCTTTGGGCTTCGTCACTCTAATCTCGGCCCTAATTTCCGGGCTGAAACCATTTATGAAATGGCCTTCTAGGATAGCATCAGAGATGTCACCGATCGGCGCTGCCAAGGTCTCAAATGCGATCATGTTCTCCATCACCGAACCTTCTTGCTAGAGAGCCAAGAACCGCTCCTCCATGGTTCCTTCCAAGGACGACCTAAAACGAACTCACATTAGTAATTTGAGCTCCTCCCAACTCTATAGACCTTTCCTCTTTTGGTCTCATCGATACCTAACTAGAGTGCTACCTTCGAAATACAGCATCGTCGTCTCTAATTTCTTCGCATCTGTTAACTGATTCACAAGGAAGTAGCGTTCCGCCCTGAACATCCATTCATTTAGATTTTTTTCCCATGAACACTGGCATCTCTAACCTCCATCCCTTGATTTCTGACATCCAATTTCCACCGGGAGCACCTCCCAATTCATGATTACTCGTCTCCAGGACAAGTGAAATCTCAGAGTGCACAATATACTCTTATTTCTTCGCTCTGCCTTGGCCTTTACATTTTCCCTCTCTTTCTACCTCCTTCCACTTCGATTTCATAAAGGTAAGCTGCTTTAAAATAATTGCCATATTTTTCTCGATATTTTGTGCCCTTTGCATCTCCACCTGCATCCTTTTAATTCTATATTGCATTCATTCCAGTTCCTATAATTTCTTATGAGATTTCTTATGAGCCCCTTTCAAACTCACCCGATCTGTTAAATTCACCATCATGATTGGTTTGCTCTAATACCAATGATAGATACCTACTGCAGAGATAATTCACCAACCACAATTAAGAGCAAATGGAAGACAAAAGACTTAAAACAGGAACTTAACGGAAATACCATTTTCTATTACTGTAATTGTCCTATAGAAAGGAAGTAAATCTTCTATAAAAAGGGCAGATGTTTGTAATATGTAAAGCATAGACAATGTAAAAACGAACAAGGGTATCTGACTTTCGAGAGGCCAATTCTCACCCAACCGTCTACCAATTTCTGCCTGCCCCCAAATGAAAACAATCCCCGCTATTTATATGTTGTTATGCTTCTCGATTGTTCCTCTAACAGATTTTGTAACTGTACATCCACTGCATGTGGCATCCTCCTTCCTGCATTTCCTTTTCTGCCCTTGCTCTTTTGTTACGCCTTTGATATATAATTTGGACTGTAGGTCTATCATAAAAATATATGCAGTTTGTTCTCGTATAGGGATGTAGGTCATGCAAATCGTTCCTCTCACAATATTTTCTTTTATTAAGTATCTATTTACTTCTATATGCTTAGTTCGATTATGCTGAACTAGATTGAGGGAAATGTTGATCGCTGTTTTATTATCACAACAGAGTTTGATTGAAAATTTTATTTTGACATGTAGCTCTTTCATAAGCTTCCTCTACCATAGTGCTTCACATATCCCTTGTACAACTACTCTAAATTCAGCTTCCGCACTACTTTTGACTATTACACTATGTTTCTTACTCTCCATGTTACAAGATTTTCCTGCATCAAAGTACAATACCAGTAGTTGACCTTCTATTTTCTATTAAGCTGCCCAATCCACATCTATAAATACTTCAACATCTTTCATCTTATTCCTGAGGAGCCCTTGAGATATTTAAGTATCTCGTATACTGCTTCAAGGTGACTTTCTTTCGAAGAATGCATATGCTGGCTTACTAGGCTCACTACGAATGCGATGTCAGGTTTAGTATGTCACAAGTAGAACAGTTTTCCAACTAGTCTTCGGTATCTATCTATCTCTACTAAATTTCCAACCTCTTCGTTTTCTTTCCCACATCCACAGGTGTATCGCTTGGTTTACATCTTAACATGCTAGTTTCACTAAGGAGGACAAGGACATATTTTCGTTGTGAAACACTAATTACCCTTTTCGATCTTGCAACTTCCATTCCCAAGAAGTATAGAATTTATCCTAGATCTTTTACTTCAAATTCAGTGGCTAGGCTTTTCTTCAGTCTTTCCATCTCCACTACATTGTCTCATGTTAGAATTATATCATCGATGTATACAATCAAAATTGCTTTAGTCCCATCTTCAAACTGTTTGAGAAACAGTGTGATCTGATTGCCATTGTCGATACCCTTGACCTTTCAATACCTTTACAAATCCGTCAAACCATGCCCTCAGTGAATTTTTTAGTCCATATAGAGACTTCTTGAGCTTACATACCTGATTTTTTTCATTCATTCTACAAAAACATGGTGGTGGTGTCATGAAGACTTCTTTCAATTCTCCATTTAGAAATGCATTTTTAATGTCCAGTTTCTGAAGTGACTAGTCCAAATTAGCTGCTAGTGATAGAACTCTAATTGTACTTAGTTTTCCGACTAATGTAAATATTTTTATGTAGTCGATGCCATATGCTTGTGTGTATCCTTTTGCAAACAATTAAGTTTTATACCGTTCTATTGTCCCATCAACTTTGTATTTCAAATTGAAGATCCATTAACATCCATCGGATTTCTTCTCTTTTGGTAAATTCATCATGTCCCAAGTTTCATTTTTCTCCAATGCCGCATTTTCTCCAATACTACGTCGCTCCATTTAAGAATTTCCAAGACTTCCTAGATATTTCTTGGGATTTTTGTACTGTCAAGGTGGGATATAAAGCACGAAATTCTGTAGATAAAGCATTATAAGATATAAATTTTGAAATATGGCAGGTACATGACCGAGTTTGCATTCTAGGAGTAATGGGTAAGTCAATAAAAGAGATTTCTGATGCTTCATGAGGATCCGGAGCTATCAACGGTTCTAATTCTCTTGGTACTTTAGAAGAGAGATTCTCCTTATATCTTGATTTTGGCTTCCTTAAATAAACTAGTATCTCTTTATCACTTTGTTTACCTACGTCTCTCCTTAAATTTAAGTTTTCTCCAATCAATGGCATACTAGGACTAGATGATGAGATAGGCTTAGGTGGAGAGATATCGAAGTCCAAAAAACGATCTTCATGCATATTCTCTCCCTGAAGAGAGGTCTTGGAAGTATGGAGTGTTTTCAAAAAAGGTGACATCAAGGCTTACAAAGATTCTTTTCGTGGATGGGCCATAGCACTTGTAGCCCTTTTGAGTAGGAGAGTATCTAATCAAAACACATTTAATTGCTCGAGGATCAAGTTTATTTCATAATGGGAGTGGACATGAACAAATGCTATGCACCTAAACACTTTTAGGGCTAAATTAGAGCTAAGGTGATGGGTTGAAAAAAGCTTTTGAAATTTTTGGATGGGTGATTCGAAATTTAGAGTGCAGCTCGGCATTTAGTTGATCAGCTCGGCATTCAGTTGATCAAGTAGGTGGATGTTAGGATAACATCTCCCCAAGAACATTTTAGGCATGTTTGTAGTGAATATCAAGGCACGACAACTTCTAGAAGATGTCTATTTTTGCGTTCAGCAATCCCATTTTATTGGGGAATGTCGACATAGGAATTTCGATGAATTATTCCATGTGTTTTAAGAAAGTCCCCTATGATGTTATTGAAGTATTCTGTGCCGTTATCATTGCGTGGAATTTGAATTTGTGGGTCCTTCGAATTTCCCTTGTTTTTAGGTTTGTGTTAGGAAAAGGGAAGACAATTCTTAAGATTTCGTGGTTTTGATTGATTAGTTTATGTGTTGATTATTATGTATTTGTGCCTTTAACTTTCTTCACCTTTTCAAATTATCAATTGAGTTTTCTAGACTTGTAATTTGAGTTTTCAAATATTATCTTTTTTTATTTTGCGTATGAAAAGCAATTTTTTCATCGTTATTTTCACCTTCAATGATGATAGCATGTTTGGGTAAGAGATTTACTTGTAAGTAAATAAGTTTTTGTTGGATAAAATTAAAATAAGTTGGTTGATAATTAATTCCCAAATATGTAACTTTATCCTGAACTCTGCCAGAATTCAACTTTCTTGAACCTAGAAACAACCCCTCGCCTAGCTATAGTATAAATAAGTACTTAACCATTGGGGATGCCAAATTAAATTACTGTCTCATGCAGAAAAAAAAAGTATGTACTGATGTACATGTATATATATGTTTATAGATTGACAGTTTGAGAGATTAGCAGAGGTTGAAACAAAATTTCTCTGTTTGTGAAGTTCTTCTTTCTTTTATGTTGAGTTAATTAGGCGGGATGCTGGGAGGGGGGAATCTTTAAAAAAATGGGTCACGTGTCTCGTTGGTAATTATAAGAATAATTTAATTAGTGGTAAAAATGTTGAAATTTTATTATACAATAAAAATAATTAATAATATAATTGACAGGAATTGACTCGTCGTTGAACCACTAAGACTAAGTCATCAGTTGAACTACTGACCCGTTGACCCACTACATTGTTCGGGTCAGTGTTCGAGTCAGATCTAACAACTATGATCAATCATCTTCAATCAATTCAGCCCCTCATGTAATCATAAGGGATTTCGACAGAAATTTCACCCACTCAAACACAAAACAGAAAAAAAATAACACAAATGCATTCAAGTTCATTTTATGTCAAATGATGACATGTACCTTAACACAGTCAGAATCAGACAATGGCCTAGACAGAACATATTTTTCAAGAAGTTGGACAACAAATTCTATAACCGGAAGAACCTCAATAAAGGCAGCTGAAAGCCATATCTGTAATGCAGAAAAGAGAGGGTAGCATTAAGGAAAAGATGATGACGGTAGTGTCTAACGACACATTTGAGCTGGATTTTGAATTCGATATTCAGTTACCAATATTAAGCAACAGGCCCATCTGGTAGGGTCTTATACTCTGGTAGAATCCCCACCATGCCTCTAAGCCATCTCCAAGTCTTCATGGCCTTTGTATTTCGAATAAAAGAAGGATCTCCCGACTGGGCAGTACCTTTTCAAATGTGCATACAATTCAGCAATTACCATATGTTATCATTGATTGGTGCGAGTTGAGTACTGCGCGAAGCACTCCATACATTTTCATTGAGATCTCTCACAACACAATATCGAGAATTTGAAGTGCTTCCTTTGGACCATCCACACGCTTTCCAGCAAGAAATTGGCCTGAATGGTGCAAGTTTGCCTGTGCAACAAACCAGATCACAACTTTGTATTCCCTCTCTCTCCTGAAAATTTAAAAAACTACACTCAAAGCAGTTTCATAAAGTAAACAAATAGTTGCACTTTCAAAAATAAAAACAAATTGAAGCAAATCAAGCTTGAGACGCGTTACTAACAAAACAAAAAATTAGTTTCCAGTGTGCATTCGCTCTCATTTTTTGAATCACTTGTGAACAAGGAAGGATATATATTAAACGATAAAACAAACAGTATTGCCAAAGCCGTGAATTCTTAGTTTGGACTGAGCTTGACACCATGAACTCCTTCCAAGCAAAAGGAAGCTCGCCAGCTGTGTATAGACTCTTTCTACCATCATATCATATGTGGGCAATCTCATTCTTAAATCAGATCTTAGTAAAATTTCATTAGTTCTCAGATAATAGCTCGGTTAACCATTCTAGATGCAACTTCAGGGGTTATACTTACGTGCAAAGAACAGGACACAACAGAATAAAAAATGATAGGCCTTAAAAATTGCAGAAAAACACCAAGAACAATGTTGATTAACTTTTATGACTCACTATTGCAACACAAGCAAAGCAAAAGGAATCAGGACGCAGTTACAAGAAGAAAACAACATTACAAGTATAATTACTATGAATGCCAGTCAGAGGGCCCAATTGTCTTTGTTACATACCATTTCTCTTAAAAATAATACATATATCCCCAAAATATTTTATAATTTAAATGCATTTAGAAAAAGAACTTAAATCCTTGTCTGGTAACTCAGCAAAGAAATGGTTGGCCTTCACAATTCATTTTGTCCAAATTCACAGGCCTACGTGCAATACTCAAAGGCTTGCTTGATGAAGGAAACGCTGTGTTCATTTCAGACAAGTTTCCACCAGTCCCGACTGACCTATTATTTACAGCAGGTACAACGGCTCTGGCAGCTTCAGCAGTAACCGGCTTATTCCCACCGTGCACGGGCTTGAACTCGGTCGCATAAAGGCCTCGCCTTAATCGGATTGAGTAGTGCTACTCTTACAGTCTCAACACAC
>CAIGRT010092561.1:0-16693 GCA_903798405.1 Fraxinus platypoda
TAATCGCGGGCCCCACCCTTGTGAGAGGGCTGTGAAAAATGGTGTGAAACAAATGTTGTACAATCAGCATTTTTGATATAATAAACTCTTTGAGGATAATTTGAACAGTTTTAAAAATTGCTATTAAAATCACTCGACTCATAAACGCTATAATTTAAAAAATGCCCGTAACCGGGACGCTTTTAAAAATTGCTCATAATTGCCAAGTCGAAACTACCCAACAGACCCTAACTAGTTGCTTAAAACCCTGATAAATCCCGGTTCTTCAGCCGCACACAAGCACACGCAGATAGTTTCAACGGAATTTCAAAAATCAGCGATGGATGTAGAAGCAGCGGGTATGGAAGAAGGGAAGGACATGAAAAACAGCGTGATGTGTCAGTTGACTGACCCAGAAGGTGCACCTCTGGGACCGTCGATGTACCTCCCGCAGAGCGCCGGCCCCAAGGAACTTCAGCAAATAGTCAACCAACTCCTCAACAATGTAAGACTTATCTTGTAATTCAATTTTTAAGTAATTACAGCTCTGCTGAAAAAAGTTTGCCTTTTTATGATATTTTGAGTTCATAGTAAATTATCTCTATTTTCTGGTTTAATTTTGAATAGGATAGTTTAGGTAATTGTGTTTAATGTTTTGCGAACATACTTCTAGAGTTATACGTTTTTATTATTAATTTTTTTTTAAAGAAAACTCAATTGCGTGTTTATTAGCTTTCTATAATTAAGTGAATAGTTGGTTTTGAATCAATTTGGGAGTTTATTTGGCAAAATCTCACTTAATTTTTGGAAAAGATTGTGGATATTTTTAAAAAATTAAACACTAATATCAGTACCTGTAATTTGGAAAGTTCCATTTTGATTGTAATTGCATTTCCCAGGTTTAAGTTTGCTTGTTTCATTCGAGCATTTTAAACTGAAAATTTGGAGACAATTTGATAAATATTTTTTTATCCTTTTTTTTGGTTATATATAGACGAGTCACCAAAATTTTATTCGCATGAAAAAGAATACCAAATTTTAAGACAAGAAAATAATATTATGTAGTTAGATTGTTGTACCAACGAAACATTGATAAAGTTAGAAAAATAAATTTTATGTTCTATGGGGTTATGTGTACTCCTTACTATACTGTCAGTAGATGCCGGGATTTCTTCATCTATAACATTTCGGTAGGCTTGATTAAAATATCAGAGATTTTTATCTATATCAGGAGGAAAAAATGCCATATGCATTTTATGTGTCAAACCATGAGCTCGTGGTGCAACTTGTTTCGTACCTGCAGGACAGCAAAGGTGAGGAATCCAGCTAATATTATCATAATTTTTTTACCAAATGAACGTGGTGTGGAATTATATAAGAAACAATAACTGAGATCCTGTGTGCATGTTTTTACAGTGTCTCTGGAGAAGGTCTTGACTATAGTTTACCAGCCTCAAGCAGTATTTCGAATACGTCCAGTTACTCGCTGTTCTTCAACTATTACTGGTATGAGATTTCATTTTGTGCGTTTAATTATGCCTTGCAGTTACCAATTTTTTAAGCATTTTGTGCTTTAAACATGTCCAAACACTTTAGCAAGCAAGGTGCAAATGTAGCAACCTACATTTCTCTGGATTTATACTCATGACTTATCCCTGAGAAGAAATATTGATTTAGGGAGGAAGAGTGCTCCATCACTAGTGCTTTGCATAGTTTTATGTCAATCACTAGTTGTTTGCATACCTGTAAATGTAGTTATTAACGTCTTACCATCACAATGCTTTCTCTTCTCCTTGATGTCTTTGTACAGTATTGAAAAAATAAATATGTCTTATGATTCCATTTCTGAAATATTTTTTTTTTAGAAAGTACCATTTGAAGCATTTACGTATTAATATATTGCTCTGACTGATAGCATCTAGTATGGGCCAATAGAGTTCCATTGTGTTATATGTGTCTTCAAACATTTTGAGGAGTTATGGGGATATCTTACGGTGTTTAAAATGGAAGGAAACAAATAAGAAAAATAGTCATATTATTGTTTGAAAGCACTTTTGGGAGGGCTAGTGGTGCTCTTACTCATATATGCACATTATCAATCTCCATTATGTTTTTACCAGCTTGTCTGATTGCAAGGACACATTTCTTCTTTCGATTGAGGACATTGCCCCGTATTACATATTTGTGATAAATATCTGCATCTGTACATTTTCTGGTGAGACATTTATTTGACTGCCTCATATCATGCACTACCTTTTTGTTACTTCTTTTGAGCATGTAATACGGGTTTCTCATTGCAGGTCATACTGAGGCTGTACTTTCAGTTTCCTTTAGTCCTGATGGACGACAGTTGGCAAGTGGATCAGGTGATACGACTGTTCGTCTATGGGATCTAAATACTCAGACTCCATTATTCACGTGTAAAGGTTAGAATTTGTTTTCTTGTTTATGAGTTACGGGCCCTGCATGCTTACCTTTTATTTCCAAGCGATCCAATGGAAGTATACAATCAGTGTAGTACATTTTCTTGAGAGATAAGTTCAGGTAAATAAGAAGGCGTCAAATCCTGTAGCTATTTTGCTATATTTATCTGGATTGTTAGAAGATTTTTAATATAGTTTCCTTGTATAATAGCTTCCATGTGCAGATTGTATTGCATAGAATATTCAATCAGATCCTAGAAATCATGTCATTTAGTTAGTTTCCTGTTCTAGGAATTTTAGTCAACCTTTTGTACTCTCTTAAGAGCCATAACCTTATTCAGCAGAAGTAGTTGAGTTTAAACTTTCTTCAACAATTTGACATGGATTATTTTGAAGATGTGAAATTTTACTAGACAGTGATGACTTACTGTATTGTGTTCAAACATGATTTTCTGTGAACTGCATGCATTGTGCATTCTCCTCACCTAATTTGATGCTGTTTGCACATGTTCAGGCTCCTTATTAACTCCTTTGTTCCTCATTGCTTGATTAATAACTTCAGGAGTACCCGTTTCTGTATGGTTCTGTAATTTGGACTTTGAATCGGGCCTGTATCCTATATACCTATTCAACCTACAGATATGTTGGAAAAGTATCTCTTTGTTTTGATGGTGATCACTTTTTACTTTCTTAGATGGAAGCTTCTGAGTTATGGAGCATTTGCACATGTACGCACGCATGCATGCACAAACATACCTTCCCACTTTCTGTGCTTCTGCCTTCTACTTTTCAAATTGAACATCTTATTATATTCTGTTCTTTGTTGCTTGTGGCTCTAGAGTTATTTGTATCCTTGTTCGGCTGTTTCAAGTTTCAATTATGGCCATTGCTTTCCTTTCTTCTGTATATTTTTACTACGAGTTGCTACTGAAGAGATGCTTTTCGTGGTGTTCTACTTCCCCTTTCTTCAGGCCACAAGAACTGGGTACTTTGTATTGCATGGTCACCGGATGGTAAACATCTTGTTAGTGGAAGTAAGGCTGGAGAACTTCAATGTTGGGACCCACAGACTGGGAAGCCATCTGGCAATCCGCTTATTGTGAGCTCATATAATAATTTTTCAGTAAAATATTATTTCAATATTCTAAATGTTGTCCTCATAATCTCATACTTTTTTTTTTTGATAAATAATTAGAGAATTTATTTATAAAACAAGAGAAGAAGTTATTTATAAATCAAAAGATAATACATGGGAAATGTATTATCAATTTAAACAATACAGGAACGACATGAAATTAGGCAACCCTTCTATATGGTTATTAGCAACAGTATTAAACCAACTATACAAAGTCAAATAAAGCAATTCTCTGAACTGCTCTGTAGTTCTTGTTTGGTAATCTCATACTGATAAATGTGTTTTGAATCTCTCACACTTGATCTGCTACACCTTAATTTTCGCAACTGTCTTATCTATGTGTGCAAAGCATTACTTTTGCAAAGTGAGAACTTTTTAGTCGCCCTTAAAAAAAGAGAGTATTTGTGTACAAAAAATTACATTCTCATTTTACTATCTAGTAAGCAATCTTGTTTATGATGGCGAAGGTGCTACCCATACATATAGACTAAAGAGAAGATGATAACAGAAGCTTTATTAATATTATCTCACCACAATTCTATTTCCCTGACAACATGATATATCACGTATTCATGTTAATTGAATTTACAAGTGCCTATGTTTTCTAACGATATTTTGGGATGCCATTATTCCTTTCCCTATATTTCATTTCTTCACTTCTCTTGAAAATTTCACCTTGGAGTCTAATGACACGATTTATGTCTCAGGGCCACAAGAAATGGATAACTGGGATTTCATGGGAGCCAGTGCATCTTAATGCTCCATGTCGTCGCTTTGTGAGTGCAAGTAAAGATGGTGATGCAAGAATATGGGATGTTTCATTGAGGAAATGTGTTATGTGTCTTACTGGACACACGCTTGCTATAACCTGTGTTAAATGGGGTGGAGATGGAGTAATATATACTGGGTATGTTCTTCAAGATTACAATTTATGAGCAATTTCTTGCAAGATAAGTTTTCGTACTGAATAGTAGTCAACTAATCTGAGTGTTTGATCCAAAGCTCTTGGTTTACTGAAAAAATGGGGATGTCATATCAATATATCTTAATTGTTCCATTCAAGGCAATGTAATATACTACAAGTAAGTTCTTTCCATGTGAACATTATGCCACTTTGATCTCTTCTTCAGGCGTGGTCATAATACCCACTTGAAAACTTATTATACTCGCATGAAAATCCTCTGCTATTGCTTCGACAACGTTGCATGACAAAATATAAAGATAAAACCACTAGTCTTTGTTCCAATAAATTCATTTATTTGATTGAGAGAAATATTAAGGGTTTATTTGAGGCCCATTTTTTAGGAAAATATATTTTGTAAAAGTGATTTTTTGGAGAATGTGGGTTAAAAAGTGGGGAAAAGTTTTGGGTTTGTGCGTAAAATTTAATTATTGGGAGAATACGTGATTGGAAATGAATTTACAGAAAAATGAAATTTTAAATAATGGGGCTCAATCAAGGGCTAAGTAATGCATTTTTTTCTTGTTATAAGTTGAGGTCTTGAAAATGTCTATAGAAGGAAAGAAATGCATGCCGTCTATCTAAACCTAATTTCAATGGCAATCCCAAAATAGGCAATAGGAAATTAAGAACAAGAATTTTAATTGATCATCGAAGGAATATTTTCTTCTCCCTGTCTTTGTTCTGTGGCCCCTCTTCTTTCCCTTGTCCTATTCTGAAATGGAGTATATAAAGAGGGGCCTAAATACTTGGTCTTTGATATGTTCAGCAGAATTCAATATGTAAACTATTTTCATTTTACATTTGCAGATCTCAGGATTGTACAATTAAAATGTGGGAAACTTCACAAGGGAAGTTAATACGTGAATTGAAGGTACATGCTAAAACATTTTAATTTACTTTGTTCATGAAGTTCTAAACTTTTTGTTTCCTTTTTAAACTCTTTTTTTATTCCTTCTTTTTCAAACCTTGTTAGTGTTTTTTGGATTAAATATCTTCTCTCTAATTTACCTGTTTGCATTCCTGTGAAATCATCACCGTTGGTTTATATCGTCTATCTATTGACTGCATCATTGTTTGAGAATTTTAGACCTTAGTCCACGTGACTTTGCTGTTTCTTCTATTTTCTCTTCCTTAACCCGACCACATCCTTTTGTTTCTGTTACTATTTTCTGATTTTTCACATTAAATACAGGGCCATGGGCATTGGGTTAATAGTCTGGCGTTGAGCACAGAATACGTTCTTCGGACTGGTGCCTACGATCACACTTGTAAGCAATATTCATCTCCAGAGGAAATGAAGAAGGTAATTGCTTGATCTTCGGAATCTTAAAGGCAAAGAAACGACTGATGATATGACTTTATCCATTTTCTTTTTGCAATGACTTGCCTTTTTATGCATTTCTTTTTCTACAAATTATATAACAAAGGAGCCTTGCCGCAATCAATTTGGGGTTAGCTCCATGAATCTTTGTTCCATATTGTTTGTTGCACATCTATCGGTAGATCAATGCAACCAGATTCTTAGCTACCTCAACTGGATTAGTTTTGATCTATATCTCCATCTCCTAACTGGTTGTACTGATATCACATCGTTCTTATAAAAGTCTAGGCATGATACTTCCAAACCACCCTAGTTGTCATTTCCTTAATTTATCCTAATTTGGTGCCACTTCCACTTGCTTGTGTACATTCTCATTTTTTATCTTCTCCATTCTATATTACAACACATTTTAGCATTTTCTTTTTGCTATGTTCATCTTATAGTATTTTGTTCTTTAACAGCCCACAGTCAACTCCATAAAGCATAGCCAGTCTAATAACGGTCCTCTAGAACTGACTTTTTAACCTTGTAGGTTTCTTCTTTTCACACAGATATGCTATATGGATGCTTCATTTCATCTAACCTGCTATAATAATTCCAATAAAAACAATGGCATTATTATTCTTATTCCTCTCACGAAAAACTGAGGGTAGTGTATAAATTTCAATAGTTTTGTAGCATTGCCCATCCTACTTCCTAGATGCTCTCTGCCCTTACTCAGTTGCCCCATCCTTTCGACTCAAAGTAAAGAAAACAGTTGTCTTGTCAGCTAAGATTACCTCAAGTGAATGCCTTTTTTGATTGATTTTTGTGGTTCCAGGTAGCATTAGAAAGGTATAAGAAAATGAAGGGCAATGCTCCTGAACGTTTGGTCTCAGGTTCAGATGATTTTACCATGTTTTTATGGGAACCTGCAGTCAGCAAACACCCCAAAACTCGTATGACTGGTCATCAACAGGTATCATATTAAATATCCCTATACTTTATGGTTTTGTTGCAATACATGATTATTGCTATCCCTGATATTTATTTGGGTGGAACTTTCAACACTCCAAAAGGGTGATTGCATATTAGTGGTGTCTTGTTCTTTTACCACGTCATCGAATATATTTTAGATCAAAAAATTATTTTGGCCTCCATAAACATGTAGAAGTGTAAAACTGTGGCCCGGGTGGATGTAGGTGACAGTAATTTGTCATTTCCTTGTGTCACACCACTAGGATACCATTACCCTGCTGTAATTTGCATTACTGTAGGTGACAGCAATGGTATTATGTCATTTGTTGGTTGGGGTAAGAAAATTTGTGATGGTGGCAGAGGTGTGGTTATTTGACCCAGTCAAAATCACCTGGATATAGCAGAACTATTGGCTTGCAGTGCTTAACTTTCTGTAGCTTTCTGCAAGCACAAAGAAAGAAATCTGGAGTGGTTTAGAATTCTCAAGTATACAAGAAGTCTAAATGCTAATTACATATTAACAGGTCGGAGAAATATATATTCTGTTATTTTCTTAGTATTATGACCCGAGAAGTATCTACTTGTCTGAGATTCTTTCTCTTGCTGACTCTCTGAGCCATAACTTGTTCCCCTGCAGCTCGTCAATCATGTTTACTTTTCACCTGATGGGCAATGGATTGCAAGTGCCTCCTTTGACAAGTCAGTCAAGTTATGGAATGGTATTACAGGAAAGTTCGTTGCTGCATTTCGTGGTCATGTTGGGCCTGTCTATCAAATAAGGTTAGAATTATTTTTCTCTATATAATTATCCAGTGGCAGTTTGTATAGCTAAAAAGCACTTTTCTTGCTACAGCTGGTCAGCAGACAGTAGGTTGCTATTGAGTGGGAGCAAAGATTCAACTTTAAAGGCAAGGGATCTTCAGATAATTCAACTGTTTTTCTTCATTACTTCTGGGTTTAATTGTTTTCTTTGAAATTTTATATGTGGTTAAGAATACCATTTAAGAGAAAATGTCCGATTACGCTAGTAAGCAGAACATATCGATCAATTTCATAATACTTCGGTTCTACATGGGTCACTTCCCTGGTGATTTTGCTATTCTATTTGCTAAAAAATCTGCTTCTTTATCTTTTATCATATCAACGTTCATGGAGTGGCCTTTGCAAAATCATTCCCATAGATGCTAACAATGCTAATTTCATATTTCGTGGTGATTAAATGATCATAATGTGATTTTCTTTAACAGATTTGGGATATCCGGACACAAAAGTTGAAACAAGACCTTCCTGGCCATGCAGATGAAGTAATGTTTATCCTCTCTAATGCCTCCCACAACGTCCCTCTGGGGGCTTTCTTGCATTTCTACTTGGGGTGGTGGGGGACGAGAGGCTCTAATTAAAAAACTTTTCGTCTCCAGGTTTTTGCAGTCGACTGGAGTCCTGATGGTGAGAAAGTAGCATCTGGTGGCAGGGATAGAGTTCTGAAGTTATGGATGGGCTAGAAAATTCAGCAAGGATAGGAAGTGTACACCTACTGGACGTATTCCACCTCGTTCTCTGCAGTGTTTGGAAATAACTACAGCAGAAAGCGATGATATACTATAGTATATACGAATTTCATGATTTATCTACCGAGGAAGTTCCGAAGAAAAAGCACGCCTTTTTATGTCGTGATGATGAAGAAGAAGAGCTGTGTATTTATTGCCGTTGTGTGAGGGACATAAGCAAGCATGGCAGATTGGTTTCAAATGGCTATACTTCACAAATTATAAAAATGTGAATTTATTGTTAGTTAATGTTATCATATTCTCTTTATTCTGTTTTTTTCTCCCTCTGGTATCTTTTATGATCTCAAAGTTTCTGAAAATTATTGTTTGTTCTTGTCCATGTCGACATTTTATAAGAATGACGTTTATTTTTTATGTTGTGTTGACGTTTCCATAGTAATGAAAACACTGTTCAATATTCATCTCTAGTAATGTACAAGGAGTTAGGTTCGGATGTTGGGCAAGTCGGTCATGGTATTTCAATACTCGAAATCATCCATTACACTCTGAATATTTGTTAATGAAATCGTAAGGTTCACGTAATTACTGGAATCAATCCGAACCCGAACTGTGATTTTGATTTCGGTTCGATATTTCCCATAATATTTGTTTTGAAAAATCGTGGATTGATAACATAAATTTTCTTCGCAATATCTAGCAAGCGCTTTTTTGAACCACTGTAACTATGAAAAGAATGTATGGTTGAGAAGTTTGGTCATCATTTTATTTAAAATGCATTTTTCTCTCCTATTTTTAATCACATATTTTTCAATAAAATAATATTTTACGTAAATTCAAAACTTTTCCTTCTTTTTAACCACTCATTCTTCAAAAAATCACTAATTTAAAATACATTTTTTCCAAAAACACATTTTAATGAAGCCCAAAAATTTAAGACAAAAATGAATTTGAAAGAATCACTGCCAAACAGGGAAGTTCTTTCTATACAGAAATTTTATTCTCAATAAACATGATAAAAATGTATAGGTTAGGAACCCAGGCGTTAATGAACCAAACTTCGGGGACTACAGATGCAATTTCTCTGATTACGAGCGGGTTTTTCTTGCCCAGGAAGGGAATCCTTTCTTCTTGAGGATTGGCTAGATCCAAATAACAGAAGTTGGAGAAGGAAGAAAGATCTACAGTAAAATGCACGGGATATCCCGTAAAACCCCAAGTCAAGAAGAGCAAGATGCTTCAGCCCTGAAAGCTGCCGAACTTCGTGATCTCCAATCTCAGTTCCTTCACCTACATCATAACAAAATGTTAGTAATTTTTTTTTTTAGTATTTGTTATCTATAATCAGTAAATTTAGGGGCTTGATTGATTTTTTCTGAATTCCAGATATACAAAAGAAGCTTTAGAAACAAGTGCAAAATTGTTAGAAGTGAATCCAGAGCATTATACTGGTTGGAATTACCGAAAACTTGCTGTACAACACTTTCTTAATAACCAGTCAGAGACCGAAGTTGATTCAGAATCTATCCAATCGGTTCTAAATGAAGAATTGAAAGTTGTAAGTTTTCATCCACTTTCCACTTCAGTTGTTTTATGAGGGTCGAGTATGTTTTGGGAAATTAATTTGTAGATTCTGTATAATTTTATGTTTACAATATGTATGTTCTATTATAGATTGATTATGCAGCAGTAATTAGTAGCGTGAGTTTTCACTGACTAGAAAATGCATTGAGTAAATTGAATGCACTCCACATTAATCGGTTTATATGAATTTTCATTAGGTGGAAAATGCATTGAAGAACAATTTTAAGTCTTATGGTGCGTGGTATCATCGCAAATGGGTCCTAAGCAAGGGTCATTCTTCCACGGACAAGGAATTGCGGCTTTTGGGCAAGTTTCAGAAGTTGGACTCCCGGAATTTCCATGCCTGGAACTACAGGAGGTTAATAACTGAAAATTTGATTTCTTGAGAGTTATTTGTTAGCTGCATTTGTTGATGTGTTCTATTGGGCCTCAACTTCCAGGTTCATAACAATGTTGAAGAAGATATCGGATGAGGAGGAACTGCAATACACGACGGATATGATATACGATAATTTTAGCAATTATTCTGCCTGGCATAACAGAAGGTTTTAATACATTGACTCCTATTTTTGTTAGATTTCAACTTCTATCTATATGAGCTTTGTTATATGGTATACTCATTTTCAATGTCCTCTCTTTTTTTCATCAATGAACTTCCAGTGTGCTTTTGTCTCATCTGTTCGAGAAAAGAGGAAAAGGACATAGTCACAAAGAGAGCATTTTGGAAGAGGAATTTGAGTTTGTACGTAATGCCCTATTTACAGATCCGGATGATCAAAGTGGTTGGTTTTATCATCTTTGGCTTCTGGATCAAACGGTTAAACTGGAGCCCCTCCTACTTTCTTCATGGCCTCCTCATGGCTCTAGTCTATATTTATCAGTTGATGATTACTTCGATGGTAGAAATTTATTTCCAAGCATGCATTTCCAATCTAAAGATAGAATGTTTCCAATCGTACTATATTTCAGTGAAGCAGTTGAAGGTGTGAACTCTTCTACCATCACTATTGAGTATGAATACTATTCTAATGATGATGTTATTTGGAGACCACTTTCAGCAAATAAATTTGGTTGTGCCCAAGCCTGGTTAACTTACCTAAACTTTCCTGATGAAGTGCCCTCTCTAAAGGATAGCCCTGTAAAAGTTGTCGTAGCACAGTTTCCGGGTATTGTATCCTCAAATGGTATATCCTTTAGTCAGACTTCGTATATAGAGTTCTCTTTGTGCGTACCTTCCCATGATCGAGAACATACAGAGGGGCAAACCATACCGAGAATTATATGGAAAAACGAAAAATTCTACCCACGTGTTACAGAATCTCATGATGCAAGCTTGCTTAATCCACTTCATCAATTAAAAATCACCGAGGAGGGTAAATCAAAGGCTTCTGATTGGAGTATGAAGACCATAGCCAACGAAATTGCTCACTACCGAGAACTATTGTCATCAACAAACTGGTAAGCTGGATCCATTTTATGAGATACATGGGGTCTTTGGAGAAGCCAATTTATTTAGCAAGTTTGGTCATTTTTCTCTTCTTTTCCCTGTAGTAAAATTGGGAAACTGACTCTTGCAAGACTACTGATGGCACAAAGCAAATTGATTTCATATTGTCTCCCAAATGATGGAATTAAGGTCCATTACGAAGAAATTCTTGGATTGTATCACGATTTGATGGAGTTGGACCCTGTACATATTTGTTATTATGAGGATGAGTACAGCTTAGTCCTATTGAAACAGGTGTCTCTCTCGTTTTCTTGATAGTTGGTATTGTTACTTTGGAAAAGCTACTGTCACATGTAGATATATTGTTCCATTTCATGTTTGGTAGGTACTTATTTTTTATTAAATATGGGACCATAATCTGGCTGTCAGATGTTGAATTAAAGTTGTTTATTGAGCATTAAGGAGGCACAACCCATTATATATAAATTATTATTTCTTGAAATTTCCGAGCTTTACTATCTTTGCAAATTGCGGCCTCTTGATATACTTCTGTTTGACATGTAGTCGTTTATTATAGAATTAAAAAGGAATTCAAGTTCAAGTTCAAATTCAAATTTATTTCCTTCAAGAGATTACAGCTGCTTTTTTTTTCCTTTTTCTTTTTAACTGTTGAGCGCTTATATATGCTACTTGCAATGAATGAAGCTGGGGACCAGGAATACATGAACTCTGGTGAGGGAAGAGAAATACTCCAAGCATTGCTTATTTGCAGTTTATGGTTTCGACGAGACTAATATTCCTGTTTGAGGGGGTGACATCATGCTGTCTGAATCAAATATCGTGGATGCATCAATTCTTTTGAAAATTTTGGGTCCAATAATGAAATCCTTGTATACCGTAAATATGCCGTGTTTCATAAATGTCAATTTTACATTACAGATTCTTGTTGGGTGTAAGTTGCATAAGAGCATGTCTTATATGGACAGGTACGAATTAGTGACTTCTGATTTAAACTTCTGATAATTTAGTGATTATTTTGCAGGTGACTTTGAGTATGGAATCTATTTTGAGATACTACCATCAATATGGAGATTCAACTTCACCAAGTATGGATTCTCATTTCTGTCTTCGACTCAATGATCTCTCATTGTCGCGAATTGGGAATGTCGAGCAATTGTTGTGGATTCAAATGTTAGATCTCAGCCACAACAAAATCCGATCAATTGAAGGTAATTGCATAATACACACATATATTGCATCTTTTAAATATTGGGGCATTGATCTATCGTTGTCAGACTTGGTTGATTGGCAGAATTGTATAGTTACTAGCTGGGATGTGAATCTGTACATTGATATATGGGGATATTCACCTAATAAAGGAAAAGGGGAAGAAATGCTTTAATATTAACTGCTTGACTCTATTCCCGATGTTTTTTTTTTCGCAAGAGGCAATAGTTTATTGTCATGGGTTGAATTGACTAGACCAATCACTTGTCAAATAGTTCTTAGTCGTCTTTCCAGTTGTGTTATAAGACCACATTTATCACATATGTCAATTTTAATACTCGTATTCATCAAAATGCCTCTTGTAAAATCATAGGTTTGACACACGGAGGTGCATCATCCTCCAATTTATGGAGCAAATCTATTGCTGAGTTAGGAGAAAGCATGGCAAGAAATACATTTAAATTCTTCAATTTAATTCATTTTATAAATTTAAATAGTTATAGACATAGGAGGTTAGATAATAGAGGTTGATTCATAGCCAAAATTGCAATCCTAATGAGGGAGTTTACATTCCAAAAATACAGACTTGGTGATCGTAAATTTGGAAGTTGCTTGATATTCTTGTATAAACATTAGTTTCCTTTCAGTTCAATGCTACATCTAAAAGAAATTTAAAGCAACTAGATTGTTAGAAAACTAAAATTGGTGAGAATAAGGCTTGGTTTGTTCTCATTGTTAGCAAGTTTTTAGTCTCGGTGATAAGTTTTGCATGTAAATAGGACTGCTATTATTGAGTATTGAATAGTTTAGTCATTGACTTGTTATATTCAGTACTCTCTCTCTCTCTACGTATTGTAGTGATATTTTGCGATGCATCTTTACTTGTTAGTAGTGGTGAGGAAACTAACTTCTTCATTTTGTATTTTTTCTTTTTGTTCGATTCTTGGACAGGTTTGGAGGCTCTGCAATTGCTCTCTTGCTTGAACCTTAGCAACAATAAAATTTGCAGTTTTGCTGCATTGGATCCCTTAAGAATGCTGAAATCACTAGAAGTATTAGACATTTCATACAATGAGATTGGTTCTCACTCCGTCGACACAAGAAGATATTTGTGCTCATCTCCCATGACACATGCAGTCGAAAATGATTGGAGTTTCGAGGAACTCGCAAATGTAGGTGTCGATTTGACAAATCATTGGGATGCATTTTTTATTTTCCGGGACTTGAATTTGATACAACTAGATATTTTGGGAAATGCAGTAGTTAGTGATCAGTTAAAACTACTTCTGTTTAAGTTAATGCCATCGCTTAAGTGGTTTGATGGTGAGAATTGGAATTAGGATTTACTTAAAAACTGATGACAGGTTGAATTTTGGTTTCTAAAATGTGTAGGTTTTTACTTCCTTTCCATAGTGCACATGCTGCATTCTTGGATATATATACACCGAAAAACCCCTGTTTCTGCACTAATTTTGTTGGTGATAATTACTTGTATCTATTAAGATTTTTGAAATTTTATTCAGTCTACTTCATCCCCCTTGAAATCTTCCCTCCATTGAAGAAAAAACTAGTGAATGCTGTTGACAACAATTGCGTCAGGAAGAGGTTCAACAGTTTTGCTACATGTACAAAAGAGTTGTATAGAAGGGATGGGACAAAAAAATATATTTGTCACAGCCAATGCAGTGTTGTCACCTGTGTATCTGTCATCCCTTTTGTCAAAAGTTTCTATACAAGAAATTTTATTCAAGGCCCAGTCCCATGCCATAAATTTTCTTTTCCAATTTCATTTTTGGACATGCATATCCTAAACTTAATATAATTAATGGAAAAATTATTTGTATATTTGGTTGCACTGATGACAAATTACAAGCACGCGTTTCCTACAAGGACTCGATTTGTCAAGTGATGTGAGCATTTAGTACGCCTGGCCAAAATGGCTCCTAAAGGGCAAAAAAATAAAATTAATAATAAATAAATAATAATAATAATAATAATAGTGTGTGCCGCATATAAATAAAGCATTAAAACAGCGGATTATGGAAAGAAAGGGGAAAAAAACTACAAATTATAATTCTGATAGGATCCTCTCAAAAGTATGAAAAAATATCGAGTATTGCTGTTTATCACCAACGATATTAAGCATCAGTTTAGGTGACAATTAATGTCATATGATACTTTTAAAAGTAAAGTTACAAGACTCATTTAATTGAATTTATAAATTGTAGTCACCTAGATTGATGCTTTAACATTACACATCTGGTTTTAGATAACATTATTCAAAGATATAACCACAGAGTCCTCATCTTAACAGAACACTTATTTGGACCTTCGACCACAGCACGCCAATCTCTCTTATCTTCTGAAACTTTAATTCTAACATCCTTGCATATTACTTTAATGCTCGTCTGTTGAGGTCGTCGAGATGCCTTCTGTACAACCACATAACCCCTCAAATTCACATCAATATTTACAACTCCATCTGGGTTGGGATTGGCAATGAAATCACTTATATTAGCCAATGGGACAACTGCAGTTGCATTTAACAATGTCTTACTCTTTGCAATTGAATTAAAAGCAATAGTTTTTGTTCCAAACATGTATTCACCCCTGCAAGAAACCCTAACATCAAATTCACTGTAATTAAATTCAAAGTTCTCATTAGGGTTCCTTGTCAAGATTCCAATGCTCCAACTAGAATTGTTATTCAAGATTGATACTGATGCAGACTCGACGTCGAAAATCGGATGACGGGCATAAGACGAAAATAACAAAAAAAATATGAAGAGTCCCAGGATTGAAAAAATAACCATAAAATTACAGATGGATAAACAAGTATCTGAGCATAAACCCTTGGTTATATTATCATGTGACTGGGATTGTAGTTGACTCTCCAGTGTCGAAGGGGTTGCTCGGCCTGCGTTGAACTCGATAGAATTGATGTACTGGGGTTGTGCCATGACAGGGAAGCCATAAACGACATAGGGTTCGTTAGAAGAAATAGGAAATCCTTGTATTACTTCTACTCGATCGTCGTTTTGTGGGATTGAAGAACTCATCTTGATGAAACTTGAAATTTGTTTTCGTTTTTCAGATTAATGGTTTCTTTAAAAATAAAAAGGAATTCTGATGAAGCCAGATATATAGCATGCATGCAAGCAAGAGAAGAATCCAAGTCCTGGTGATATTAGGAAAGTTAGCTCAATTTAAATATAAGTTCAAGAATTAAGACCTAAATAAATGAGAATTAGGACGAACTCGAGAGTTTAATCATAATTTTTATTATATTTTTTTGGCTTATAATGTAGAAAAAAAATATAATAATACTTGGTCATATCTATAAATAATTAAATACTTCACTATTTTCCACACTTGTAAGTCATTCAATAAATCATATTCAATAGTATTTACAAGAAATGCATACACATATGGAAAACATAGAGATAGTACAAAATATATAAAAAGGAAAATTCAATTTAAGTGAAGTACCATTGATATAATTTTAATTTCGCACAATTTTCCATACATAAAAGCCAAAAAAAAAAAAATTACGAACCGGCCTAAATCAAACGTTGAAAATATTTAGTCGGAACTCGAAAAATGTCGACTCTTGTTAAGTCAGTCAACTTGAAAAATGTTAAAGTTGTATAAATAATTTGTCCCTATAATTGAATAAGTCTTTCAATGTTTATTTATAATTAACAGTACATGTTCTTGCACAAAAAATTAAAATATACTCTAGATTAGTTTCAAAAATTCAATTTCTAGCTTTATAAAAAAAAATGCATAACTACAAACAATTTTGTATTACATTGGATTCATGCATTGTGGATGAATTACGGTATCTTCATGTGGGATGCGGAAACCAATGACCGTGCACTCGTCCTATGGTACGAGAGGCGAGACGAGCACGCTGTTGGCAGTTGTGGATCCAGGATCTGAGGCCAATTAGGGCGAAGGTGACAAGGCCCACTCCATTGTCATTGGTGTTGTATGAGTACTTCCATGGACTAAAACCTATACAGAATGCAAAATGAAGTTAACAAGAAAATTCTGCTCACAAAGTTTGATAAATTTATGCATATATAAGAAGTGCACATGTATTTTTGGCTAAGCTTAAAAAGTTAGTGTAGAGATTCAATACTCCAAAT
>CAIGRT010092570.1:0-10514 GCA_903798405.1 Fraxinus platypoda
TATGTTGGCATGAGTGTTCACACACATACTCTTCAATTTATGCATATAACATGTGGAGATTGATTTGATTTTGCACTGTTGAAATTACTCATTTTGTTAATTACTAAGTTCCAAACCTGAGACATTGCAGGTTGTAAAACCATGTTTTATGTGGAGTTAAGTTATACTGTTGTTTGAGGTCAAGCAATAGTTCAAGTTTCGAGAAGTTGATAAGTGTGTTTTCATACTTATTTTGACCACGAAATATGGACAATTGTTGATTAATATGTTGGAATNTGATAAATGCGTTTTTACATACTTATTTTACTGTCAAAACATGAGCAATTGTTGATTAATATGTTGGAATATAGATTAATTCTATGTAATTCACGTTTTGCAGGACAACGTTGATGAATGTGGCGGAATTTAGGAGAAACAAGTGGAAAAATGACTAAAACGAAAAAAAAAACAAAGTTCAGGGACCAAGTTGAAAATAATCGAAAGATGACTCGGAAGAGAAATTGGAGACGTGAAGATGTCGAGGACCAATTAAGCATTGGAATGAAACATGGTAAGAAGAAGAAGTGGAAAAAGACGTCGAGAAAAGCAAAATGGAGTTCGAGGACCAAAACACAAAGCTGTGAAAGTTTGACAATACTATGCAGTCGCATAGCACAAAATACTATGCCGTCACATAGGTTGATGTAGGGGATTCCAAGGCAAATTTGAACTCTACTATGCGGTCGCATAGTTCGTTTCTGACACGAAAATTCTAGTTTCCTTATTCGAGTAAAATACTTATGGAAACAAATCTTATGATGCGTATTTAACACTAGGGCCATCTAGAACGTAGAACAACATATGCATAAGGGTTTTGAGAGGAGAAAAAAAGTAACAACGCGAAGAACAACACCATGACGCGAAGATTAATTTCAAGAATTCAATTGGTGATGTCGTTTCTTCAATATTTTTTGATTTTCTTCTTTCCATCATGCTACGTTAGGTTAATTCTATATTAGGGAACGATGAACTATGTATTATGATTTTTATTTCTTAGTTTTACATGTTTGACAATAAAAATACGTTTTGGATATTTGAATGGTTTATATGATCTTATTTTCTCCATAATTATTGTGCACGTAATTGTGTTATTGTCATAGGGTCTGATAGGGGATAAAAATATACCGCTATACCTTATGTGAATCTTTAAGTGTTCATAAAAACTCATGCATTTTTGTATGTTCGTATCCGTCATGGAGATATAGTCGGGTCATATATGAGAATATGTTTGACATTACTCGAGAGTGAGCGTTGAATAATTTAGGAACATTGATTCATCAATATTTCACAGTGTTGTCAAAGTGAAGAACTAGGTTTAAAAAGTATTAGTACATAGGGATTCGTGATCCTAGTGCATTCATTGTAAATTCAAACACTCCAACTTACATTCAACGCTATTTGCATTTAATTTATTTAAATCATTTATTATTGCATACTTAGTATTATTTTAGTTATAACGTCATCACAACAAACACTTTATTTTATTCTAGTTTCGGTTAAGGTCAAAGTAATAGGAATTGAACTAATCAATCTTCGTGGGACGATACTTGGACTCAATAAGTCAATTTTATTACTTGTTAACGAACCGTACACTTGCGGTGATTTTAATCCGAAATATATTTTCGTGAACACGAAGCTCCCTTAATTCTAGTGCAGGCTGAACTTGAACTTTTCTCATAATCTCAAGCAAAAAGAATCACCAAAAAGAGCTTTGCCAAACAAGTACTTAGTAATATGAAGGTTCCAGTTTCAATAATCAGCAGAATATGTACAAACAAGAAAGAAACCATACAAGAGATCAACTAGAATTCCCGATCTCTGTCTGTAAGTACATATAGTTGATAGATACACACAATATCAATGGTTGTTGGTTTTGGGTTATAAGAGGAAACAAGGTAAAAGGGAGAGGAAACCACATTTTCCTCTTTTACGCTCATTTCACTACCTTACTACCGTTTGTGACTTCATGTGCTTTGACAATTTGAGGGTTCTATGGTAATTTTGGTATAATCACTGGTATTTGGTACAAATCTGGAACCCACACAATACAATAAAGTAATTTTTTTCCTAGCATATTTCAACAGTAAAACTAATGCTATAACAAAAATATTATTAATTGAGGAAGGACTAGAGAAATAAAATTCAAATTACATGTAGAAGAAAAGTATTTTATTTACACATGCATGATATGTACAATATTCGATTATGTTTAAAAGTTACTTTCTTGAAATAAATTTACTTTTTCAAGCACAATCAAGTTGTCTCGACTATGAAATCGAAATTTAACAAATTGTAACATATTAGAAACTAGGTGCACAATCTTAACACGAGCAGTAGTATCCAAAACAAGTTTAGGCATCTTATCCGCGTCATAATCCCAACACCTATCATAACTCTCCAATAGCCTCTCCAACTCTTGCCACGTTTTTGGTTTGTGCCGCTCCGAGCCATTATCTCCCTCTCTCGTCAACTCAAATCGCCTGTGCCACTCCGCTTCGTTTCCCAATTTACACTCCACTATAGATTATAGATTTATTGAGTTTTGAGTTTATAGTTTAGTTAAGAAAATTTTGAATGCATATTGCATACTTTAATTTAAGGGCCAAATTTAAAGTTCATCTCAAGTCTCGAAACTCAAAGTCTGACCTTGATTAACTTTTGCGGACAATATTTCTGGCTCCGTCCCTGTTTACACATCAGATTCATAATTCAGAATATGTGAAATTTTCGTACTGCACCAAATAAAATTCAAGCTGTTAAAACACTTAAAAGAAAACATCCATTGGCCTTCATGGGTAAATAATATATTATTATAAACATGATACTAATGTCTCAATTTATTTTAGAGCTTAACTATAGCACCAAAAACTAAAACACATTCATAAGCAACTGTGCAAACATCTCTTGTTTCTTGTACCTTTTAGTTGTAAAAGAATGGGACAAACCTCCAAATCTTGATCTTCCGTCACTCCTACTAATGTATCTAGAATCTTAAACAAATTTGAATAAGAACCCATTCTTATTTTTTAGCATCAAGATCGATGTCTTCAATTTCTTTAAAAACAAAAGTTGCCTAAGAACGTATGCAATAATGAACATAATGGTGTAATACTATTTGTACAATATTATGTGTACATACCAGTGCACAGGTATATGACATGAAAGAAAAAGGAAGATTATAACTGAATTTCTTTTCTCTCCGTCTGTTCTTCTCTCTCTCTCTCTCTTCCATGTATTTATGTGTCTTCCATTATGTACACAATGATGTACAAATAACATCACTCAAAAATTATTTCCTTAAACTCTATTAAATAAAAGAAAAGACTCACAAGGAAACAAATACTTATCAAAAAAATATGCAAGAGAAAAAGGTTATAATATATTATTAAGCTCAAAAAGGAAATTCCTAAATATGTTTCATTTGATGGAGAAGCCAATAAGGAAAGTTCAATAGAAATTCAATCCTTCAAGGTTTTCTTTGTAAAAAAAATCACGAAGATATTAAAAAACACTAATATGTAAATTTTTACCATAAAATCGTGTTTACACAAACAGGATAATTTGGAAATAATGCTAAACTTGAAAAATAGATATTGTGGCTGAGTTGATCTAGTTCACTAGTGAATCAAATGTACTAACTCGGTCATACCTTCACTCACCCACACAGATTTTACCGAGTTCATTTATACCGACATTAATACAACATTAAAAATCAACAGAAAATTAAAAAAGTCAATTTAATAAAAAGTGTTTCCTCCTTAAAGATCTTATTGTCCGCTTAGACAAAGAAAATAAGATCAAACTTAAAACCAGAGAAAATCCAATAGTTGTCTGCTTTATGGTCTCATTTGGATCATTTGATCCAAATCCCATTGCAAAAAATGAGTAGATATTTTCTCCTCGATACGATGCTAGTAAGCCTTTAGTTGAGGAGTTTGGACCTCAACTTCCAAAAAGAGCCATCCCAGTGGAGTTTGAGGAAGACGGAGAAGTCACCATCAATTATGTCTATCCAGGGATGGTTGAACCACGTGCACCCAATCGTCAGAAGGAGCTATTCCAGTGAAGTTTGAAGTAGATGGAGAAATCACTATCAGTTACATCTACCCAGGAATGGATGGACCACGTGTACCCAATCGTCCAACCTTCTACGAAATTATGACGATGACTTGGATGTTTGGGATTCTGATTCAAAGTTCGAAGATGACATCCATGATGGCTGGTCCACCTTTATAAGTAAGAATAAGAAATACCGAATGTCAAAACAAAATAGTTAAAATATTACCTTTTATGCTTCTTGCTCGAACAAAATTGGGGCATTGGGTATGGAAGTTCAACCCAATAAAGAAGTAATACTAGAATAAAATTAGAGGGCATGAACTCTTGGGAAAGACATCATCGAAGTGCTCCACAATTTCCAAGTTCTAGTGTTTATGACGAGAAATCGATACCAAAGAGGTCAAGAAACAACCAAAAGAGAAAGTTTAAAATCGAGTTAAAAGTATCTACTAAATTATCAAAAGTAGAAACTGCTTCATGTGCTCCTTCTGGACTACCAACCCTAGGTAATCATTTTCCCAAGGGTTTTTTTGACAATAAATGTTTTACATCCAATGTTATCATTGTAGAAGGGGAAATATAGGTGAGGAACGTATCGAGAGAGTTCGAAATAGAAGAAAACTATCTCACGAGTCAACAATATTCATTCTAATACAAGTTTAGTAGAGTCCTTTAGTCTTCCTTTCAATGATCAAATGAGTTTAATCGCTACATTGATCGATCCGAAAATATGCAAAGGCATGGTCTTAGAACATATTGGATTCTCATTTACATAATAGACCAATGTATATTTGTGGTTATACTCGAATGCAGGATAAATCGCATGATGATGGATTGTGGGTCTATCATAAACATTATACCTATCAAGACAATGAAGAAAATTGGAATTAATGTTGGTGATTTGTCCAAGAGTAAGATCAAGATTCAAGGATTCAACCAGAGAGGTCAGTGAGCCATTGGCATGATTCGCTAAAGCTCCCAATAGGGAAGTTAATTTTCTCAACACTCTTCCATGTCATTGATGCTAAAACGTCCTACGAGTTACTCCTTGGACGTGTTTGGCTGTATGAAACTGAAGTGGTATCTTCAACTTGGCACCAATGCTTCAAATATAGTCGAGACAGGCAAGTCAAATGTGTGGTAGCTAAGTCTAAACCATTCCTCAAAGAAGAATCTCATTTTGCTGATGCCAAATTTCACATGGAGGATGAAGAAAATAATTCTGCAGGATTGTCCACGTTTGGAATCAAATTAAAGGATATGCAGACAATGATGATACATCTATTATCCAAATTATTAGCTTATTAAAGGTAAATCAAAATTTACATTTGAAGGATACTCTAGATGCAAAAAAAACCTCGAATGAAACCAACGGATTTTGATACTTTAGAGGATCCTTCTTCATCTACTCAAATTGATAAGAATGCATAACTTCCTCAAAAGTCATCTCAAATACAATCTACATCCTCTCGACTTGGAATTAAAACTTCTAAACCAAATTGAAGCCTCAACAATCAAGAAGAAAATGAACAAAATCAAAGAGTTTACTCATCCCTAAAGAATAATGAGGTTAAAGAAGAAGTCTCTGTCAATCACATCGCTTTTGCAGAAGCTTCCAACTCAGAATGTAAGTATGAAAACTCTGCCACAATAGACGAACCTGAATTAGCTCCATCAACATTTGAAAAAGAAGGACAAGCTACCGTGAATGACATGAAACAATTGAACTTAAGGACCGAAGAAGACCCGAGACTAGTGTTCGTAAGTTCTGTCCTTAGTCAAAAAGAGGAATCCGAGTGTATCCACTTGCTTCAGGAATACAAATATGTATTTGCATGGTCATACAAAGAAATGTTAGGGTTAGATCCAAATGTTGCAGTGTATTACCTTTTAGTAAGACTTGGAGTACGATCGATCATGCAACCTCAAAGTAGATTTTGATCAGAATAAATTCCTCAAACTGAAGTGGAAGTCAACAAACATATTGAAGCTAGATTCATATGTGAAGTCAAGTACCCAACTTAGATCGTGAAAATTGTTCCTGTTAAAAAAAAAAAGAACGGACAATTACGAATCTATGTTGACTTTCGAGATTTGAATCTATCATGTCCAAAAGATAATTTTCCACTTTCAATAACAGAATTGATGGTGGACGCGACCAATGGGTATGAAGTCCTATCTTTCATGGAAGGATCTTTCGGATACAACCAAATATGGATGAATCCAAAAGGTGAGGAGCTTACATCATTTCATACTCCTAATGGCATATATTGTTACAAAGTTATGTCTTTCGGATTAAAAAATGCAGGGGCAACCTACCAGCGGGCAATGCAAAAGATCTCTGATGGCATGATGCATAAGAACGTGGACTGCTATGTGAATAATATTGTTGTTAAAACAAAGAAATGTGACGATCATCTACAAAACTTACGTAATGTTTCGACGACATCAACTAAAGATGAATCCGCTAAAGTGTCCATTTAGTGTCACCTCTCGGAAATTTCTTGGCTCATTGTTTGACATCGGGGCATTGAAATATATCAATCAAATATTGATGCCATAATCAACATGTCGAGCCAAGAAATGTGCATGAGTTGAAGAGTCTTCAAGGAAAGCTTGCAAACATTCGAAGACTTATCTCCAACATTGCCGGACGTTGTCATCTATTCAACAAATTGGTAAAGAAAAATATACCATTTGAGTAGGATGATGCACGTCAAAATTCTTTTCAAAGCATTAAACAATATTTGTCTCATCCGCCAGTACTTGCAGCTCCAACTCCAGGAAAGCGATTAATTCTCTATGTTACAATGCAAGAATATTCTTTAGGAGCACTTATTGTCCAAGTCAATGATGAAGGAAAAGGGAATCCACTCTATTACTTGAGCCAAACACTGGTAGGTGCTGAAATAAAGTATTCGATTATTGAAAAAATATGCCTTGCATTCATCTTCGTGGCTAATAAGTTGAGACATTACATGTTATCACACACAATCAATCTTGTTTCAAATATTGATCCAGTAAAATACATAATGTTCGGACTGATTCTTTGCGGAAAGATTGGAAAATGGGCACTTCTGTTGTCCGAGTTCGATGTCAAATGCATTCCATAGAATGCCATTAACAGACAAGCTCTGGTAGATTTCCTCACTGACCATACGATTTTGATGGAATGAAAACCTCATGAAGACCTTCTGGATGAAGAAGTTCTATTTACTGAAGTTATACCATCATGGAGGCTATACATCGATGGGGCAACGCAAAGTTATGGTGACGAGGCAGGAGTAGCCTTTATTACTCCTCATGATCTTGTTATACATCACTCATTTCCTTAACAAAGAAATGTTCAAACAACATGACGGAATATCAAGCCCTTATCATTTCCTTGGAGACAACATTAGATATGGATGTCCATCAGCTAAAAGTCTTTGGAGATTGTAAATTGATAATCAACCAACTTTTAGCTGAGTACGAAGTCCGTAATTTAGACTTAAAGCCATATCATGAAAATATATCAACACTTATGAAACGATTTGATTTGGTAAAAATCAAATTCGTGTATAGAAGTGAAAAACAGGGAAGCTGATGTCTTAGCTAATTTGGTTGTTGTTTTACTAAGGTCAGATGAAGACTTTTTCCACCCCATATCAATTGTTCAAAGATGAGTGCTTCAATCATTGTTGCCCAGTAATCTGGAAGAAAACAATAGTATCGAAGTAATCAATAATGAGGAAAGAGAAGATTGGAGAAAGTCAATAATTGATTTCCTTCAAAATCAAAAGTTACCAAATAATTTGCGATGAAAAACTGACATCAAGAGGCGTGCATCACGCTTTGTCTTTTATAAGGGAATATTTTGTCGACGATCATTCGATGGAGTTTTCCTTTGATACATAAGTAATGATGAAGCAACATACATGGAAGAAGTCCACTATAGAATCCGTGGTGCTCTTCAGTCTGGATTCAAACTCCATTTTAGACTAAAGAAAATGGGATACAATTTGCCAACTATGATACAAGATTCAATGAATTATGTGAAGAAATGTAAAGTTTGCCAAGTCCACGCAAATTTATCCACCAGCCTCCGAAACCATTACATCTAACTGTAGCTTCTTGGCCATTTGATGCATGGAGTCTTGATGTAATGGGACCTATAACACTAAAGTTTTCAACCAGGCATCAATGCATCCTTATCTGGACTAACTACTTCTCTATTTAGGTTGAAGTAATATCATTGAAGGACGTAAAACACGAAAATGTAACAGATTTTATTCATATTCAAATCATTTATCGATATGCGATCCCACAACATATATAATGGAAAACTCTTTTGCAATAGCCACATAAACAATTTATGTGCTAAATTTGGATTTAAACAATACAACTCACCCATATACAATGCAGCAGTTAATGGGTTAACAAAGGCATTAAATAAAACACTGTGTAGTTTTCCAAAAAAAGGTTGTTTCCAAATCAAAAAGAGATTGGCATGAAAGAATCGGTGAAGTTTCGAACTACTTATCGAACTCAACACAAGCCACTCCTTACGGCTTAGTGTACGGAGTGGAAGCTGTACTTCTTTTGGATTGTCAAATTTCGTTANAAGGTTGTTTCCAAATCAAAAAGAGATTGGCATGAAAGAATCGGTGAAGTTTCGAACTACTTATCGAACTCAACACAAGCCACTCCTTACGGCTTAGTGTACGGAGTGGAAGCTGTACTTCTTTTGGATTGTCAAATTTCGTTACTTCAAATTGCTAGCCAAGAAGGTTTGACAACATAAGAAAATGCTCGTATTTGAATGGAAGAGCTAAAAGCTTTGGATGAGAAGATATTTGACGTACAGATGCACCGAAATGCTATCAAACTCGAATGACAAAATCCTTCAACAAAAAGGTGCGACCAAAATCATTTCAAGTTGAAGATCTGGTACTTTCCATACGCAAACCAATCATAATTACAAGAACAATAGCAAGTTCCAACCTAAATGGGATGATCCATTTCTTATTACTCATGCATTCACTAATAGAGCATGTAAGATCGTCGACAAAGATAGAATGGAAATCGGGCCTGTCAATGGAAAATTCCTGAAGTGTTTTTACGCTTGATGTTCTTTATTTTGTATATTTTTCATTGTAATAAAATGTAGCACTCCTGGCCCGCAAGAGGATAAACTATGAACGTCCCTATGGATATAAAAAAAAAGTATTCTTGTAATAAACTACGTTCAATTTGATCCCTTTTGGATACATAGGTAGTTTGAATAAATTATAAATTTATATTTAGTCACAACCAATAAATTCATTCAATTTTTTTATCCTTTTTCTGTAGCAAAAAAAATACACAAGAAGTTTGTTACTTGAGATCAAAACTGCTTCAGGTATCTTATCAATAGACTCAGAGGTGGAAGCAAACTTTGTTAAGGGAACTATAATTTTAATTTTATTAATACCTCTTTCATTTCGAAGGTTTGGTTATCTTTTTCAAGAAGTCTCTTCAGGAATGACATTTGGAGTGTTTAACCCTTTGGCTATGACCCATTTTGTTTTCCTCGAAGCCAGATTAAGAACAAAGTCATGACTCTCACTGGAAGATAAAACCTGCACTTGAACCTTGGTCAGGTTTGGCAGTACTTTGTTATTCTACCTATCTTAGTACTCTACATCAACTTCTTGACGAGTATCCTTCTTATACTCCAAAATATGAAATATAGATCCACTTATTGTCTGAGTCAAGGATAACCCAAACAAGATACATGTTGACTACGTTAGGAATAATATCCAACTATCTAGGTGAACCATGAAGTTTCCACCTAAAGCATGTTGTCTAGCATACCTGTGAGGATTATATGTTTCAAGAATAAATGTAGAAGATCCTCGACGATAAGAAACAAATCCAAATTGTATACTCATCATAAATTCCGATGTATCTTTAGACCTTGGTACATCATCAACTCGTACTCCATAACAAAATGGTAAGGGAAGTGGCAAAAGTCTTCAACATCCATTTATCTGCGGATAAGGTCGTGACAATCAATGACATTAATCTCCCAAGATTGGAAAGCATTAAAATTGCATGCATATCTTAGGATAACAGGATGATAATAATTCTTATACGTGATAAAAAATACTACGGATAAAATAAGTTTTAGCCAAAGCGTATCCGAAAATGAATGTGAAATTTTGCCAAATCGCCGGTGCTATTGCGACCAGCTAGAACAGCAGCGAAGTTGGTAGCTGATTACGCCCAAAGAATAACGCGGTAGCTGTAGCACAGCTTTGGGGTGTCTTATCCACAAGGAGATGGAAGAATATTTAAAGGATCAAAAATGTTAAATTGTTCTCTCAAATGTGTAATAAAATTCAATGTTGAAAGGTGAAATTAAAATCAATAATTTGAAGTAGTGAACCGTCAGA
>CAIGRT010092612.1:0-18168 GCA_903798405.1 Fraxinus platypoda
TCTCTTGAATATGAAATTTTCCCATAGAAAAATCATATTATGAATTTGAGCTAAATTAATTAGTTAACAAATTTACTTAGAAAAATAAAATAAAATAAGTTGGTTTATTTGAGATAAAAAAAAATTAGAGAGATTCTATTCTTGGTATATAATCGAGAATCGAACCAAAATTCAGATACCCTTTTGGGTATTTAACTTAAAAAGAACAATTCGGTTCGATTCGTTTCGAGAGTTTTGCCCAACCTTATGTATTGGGAAAAATTAGACAGAGGTCCTAAGCCTATTAAATCGAGCACATGGGTCCTTAATCTATACAGCAGGGGGAATTTAAGTCTTGGACAGAGAAAAAGTTGATTTTTTTATTTTTATTTTTTTGCCAAAAAGCTATTTTAACAAAAATTAATAATGCCAAAAAGTCTTTGAAAAGCTTTGGAAATCGTAATGATAAATAATTATTTTCTACAAAATAAAAATATATATACCATATGTTATAATTGCAATGAGGTTGAGGTCAGGGGCGGACCTACATGAGGCCCAACCCCCACTCAATTTTCAGATTTTCAGATTTTTCTTTAGATTTTCAGATTTTTTTAGTTTTTTTTGTCCAGATTTTTTTAGGTTTTCAGATTTTTTTTCGAAGTTTTTTGGTTTCGCCCCCACTGAACTTCCTTCCTGGGTCCGCCTCTGGTTGAGGTGGGAAATGATGATATGTAATAAAGATGAATAAAGATATAGATTAGAAGATATATGAATGAAAGATAGAGTTCAATTTATGCCTTTGTGTGGGTGTTATTTTTTTTGTAAATCAATTTTTCCCAAACTTGTTTACAACTGGGAAGACTGGTTGATTGCTCACAAGTATGTCCCCAGCAAGTTTGTTTATGCTGCATGCCCTCATTGCCGGAATAAAATGGTAAATAAGCATCTATATAAGCTCTGCTTAGCTAATTTGCTGATCATGCTGTATTCAGATTATCCTATTAGTTTGAGCGTTCAAAGGCCTTCATTGAGCAATTACATTACCGTCTAAAACATGTTTTATTTTGTAAGTTTGATGAAAATCAAAGTTACAGAGCAATTTTTTTTTAACTTGTTATTGGCTTTGGCATAAACAACGGTTAAAGTTAGAGGATAAATTAGAAAATCTCCATTCATGCGTATGAATCAGCCTGTTTAGCGAAATACATCATTCACTTTGAGAATGTATTCAGAAGATACAGAACTAATTAAATCATGATCTTGTCCATTAAATACATTATCCTTTCGACTCCAACAGAAATTGAAGTACTAACAAGTTGTAGAACAAGCTTGAAGAAAGAATACAAGAAACGATTTAGGAAAGCTTTGTCTAATTATTTTCTAATGGCGTCGGATCGGCAATGAGACCTATATGTCTATAAGCAGCAGAAAATCCACAAGAAGCCTTCATAGAATGATGGCATAAAGCTTAACCCTCTATTTCAAGATGTCCTATTTTGTTATTTACAAATGTTTGGCTGATGACCTTTGCATGAGCATGCACTTGCTTGTATACTTATCAGCAGAAGGCTATTTTTTGTGCCGAGAAACTCTACTCATTATGTTTCTTGAGTGCCTACCATATGATATAATATAAGAAGTTGTTGCATATCTTTGTAATATTTCTTTCTAATTTTTTTGCGTCCTTGATCTTCCCCTTGTTAGTATTGAGTTTCTGTTTGTTTTCAATTTTTTTGTAGTTGAAAGAATAATGTATTCCATGGACAAGATCTTGATTTACTTAGAATCTGCTACTTATGCACACACTGCCTAAAACAATAATGTATTTCACTAATCAAGTTGATTTAAATGCATGGAGGTTTACTATTTCTTCCTCTTTAACCATTGTTAAAATAAATTTCTTGATGTTGCTTTGTAACTTTGATAAGCGTCAAATTTAAGAAACAATATATTTAGTTTATGCGGTGATGGGATTGTTCCACGAAGGCCTTCAAATGATCAAATTAATAGCATGCTTGGTGAGTATTCCGTGAGTCCTTCCTAGTGGAGGGGCAGCCGAGGTTTATCTTTGTGCACAAAATGCACAATACTTAGCCCCTACTTAGTTTTGTTAAAAATTAGATTTTTAGTAGATTTTAATAAAAAATTCTGAAATGTGTGATTGAAAAGTTATGTATTCCATGAAATTTGTGATTGAAAAAAAGTTCGGTAAAAAATGAATTTTAAAAAATGGGAATCAAACAGGGCCTAATGAGATGGAAACACCTCTAGGCTCATGTGCATTGCCTATTAGTTCTGGCCTTGCCACGGGTCATTTGACTTGAAATGTGGTCATGTGGTGATGCTACATAATTAGATAAATGAGGCAAGATGTCAATCTTGTGTGACTGAATATGCTATGATGGCACGTTGAATAAGACATGGACTAACGGATGGTCATAATTGGACGAGGCAAGTACAGGGGCGTTGCAGCATGCAATGAGACTAAATGCATGTAGAAATTGTGGGATTTACTTGATGGCGGCACTGTATGGACGGATATCTAGACAGAATGTGGGGAATTGCCAATGGGGATTTATCGATGGCATGTGTGGATTTGTCAAGGGGTGTGCAAGATTTCTCGACAATTTGGCAAAAATTGTCCTGACGGCAGGGACGTAAAGTGGCAAACTTAAGTTGTTGGCAAAATGGTGTGTCTCAGTGCACCAATGTTGTAGGTATCGGTATGCTGGCCGAATTCAGGCAAAAACCAAAATTTTAAGTCAAAATTGGGTCACATTTCAGTTGGCAAAATCAGGCACAATGGTGGCACATGACTAGCAGTTTAAGTGTTTTAAGGCTGCTTTTCTAAGTGCTTGGATAATGGAGCAATTTGGCGTAGTGATGGGCTGAAAATTATGCATAACTGCCCTTTTTTTTTATTGAAGCAACAATGATACATTTTTTTGTGTTGGCCCTTCACATTCTTTCGCCTATCCTTATTGTCGATTAATAAAATTAAGGGATAATTGCAGCAGCGGTATCAAACCTTTCATTTAGTAGCAGACTTTGTCCAAACCTTTCATTTGTGCCACCCACAATACCAAACCTTTCATTTTTGCCACCAACGATACCAAACATTTCAAAATGTCCGCAGTCGAAGTCCAAATGGATGGTTTCTGTTAGTTTGACCGTTAGTTGACCAAATAATTGACTTTGACAATGATGTTGACTGATTTTAAAAGGTTAAAATAGTAATTTTACATTTTTAAATAATAAAATAACCAAAATCAAATAATTAAAATTAAAATAACCAAAATCAAATAACCAAATCTGCAAATCTGGGTTTGGAACTTCGAGAATGCTTCAACAAGCTCGGGAATGGAGTCCCCAGAACTGAATGTGCGCTCTACTGTAATGGCACTGGCTCTAAGAAACTCTGCTTGTGCATTTAGCCCAAAACTTCATTTTAATTGACCATGAAATCAGAAACCAAAAACTTCATTCAACACAGTTCATCTTCTTCCCACCCCCACACTTATCCCTACCTTCGCTCACCCAACCACAACCAAACGAACCAAAATCCATCCACCTCCATTGTGCCAACGATCGCAATCCACACATACACAGGATGCAGCGACCGCCACAATGGACCTTACCAGAAACTTGCTTAGACGTCATACAGAAAATCCCAACGCCATTTTCAATCTCTTATCTCTTCTTCTCCTCTTATAACCAAATAGAAGGCATGGATTACAATAGTACGATGTTTTTTAGCCATAGCTGCAACTCGTAAAAGGTCTTTACATCAAATGGATGTCTAGAATGTCTTTCTTCATGGTGATCTTAAAGAAGAAGTGTACATGCTCCCACCACCCAATTACAATTGATAGGGGAAGACTTCATTAGTTTGTCAACTTCACAAATCTCTTTATGGACCGAAACAAGCTTCTAGAAATTGGTATTCTAAGTTTTCTGCTGCTATAAGTAAAGCGGGTTGTGAACAATCTCTAGCAGATTATTCCTTATTCACAAAAGGTAACCAAAAGTTGTTTAATGTTGTCTTAATTTATGTAGATGATATGGTTATAACAGGGAATTATGAAGAAGAAATTGCAAAGTTAAAAGATTTTTTTGAGCAATCATTTCAAAATAAAAGACTTGGGAAAGTTGAAGTTTTTTCTGGGTATTGAAGTGGCGCATTCAAGTAAAGGCATAAGCGTCTCACAAAGAAAATATGCGCTAGATTTACTAGATGAAGATGAACTATTGGGCACGGAACCTGGAGCATCTCCAATGGAACAGAATCTTAAATAGAAGCCAACAGAAGGAGACCTGTTGAAGAATCCCTCTCAATACAGAAGAATAGTGGGAAAACTCATCTACTTGACTATCACGAGACCAGACATCCAATATTCAGTGAATTTGCAGAATCAATTCATAAACCAACCAAGGAAACCTCACTTGGATGCTTTTGTGTGATGAAATATATAAAGCAAGCACCTGGACAAAGTCTTTTATTCTCATCTCAGAATGATTTCAAAATCGAAGGATTTTGTGATGCAGATTGGGCGTCTTGCCCAACCACCAAAAGATCAGTTACAGGTTTTTACATTTTTCTGGGAAATTCTCTTGTATCTTAGAAGACAAAGAAGCAAACTACAGTGTCAAGATCTTCGACAAAAGCATAATATAGGGCAATAGCTTCAACAACATGTGAACTGATGTGGCTGAGATATTTGTTCAAAGATCTACATGTTAATCTTATAGAACCAGCAACATTTTTTTGTGATAATCAAGTAGCATTACATATAGCTGCAAACCCAATATTTCAAGAAAGAACAAAACACATCGAATTGGATTGCCATGTGATTAGAAAGAAGATCAAAGCGGATCTACTGGCAATGCAGTTTGTCAATTCAACAAGTCAAATAGCGGATATGTTTACAAAAGCTATTGAAAAGTCGCTTCTCAAGAGTCATATGGGCAAATTGTCTCAAACATTCATGCTCCAACTTGAAGGGGAGTGTTGAAGTTTTATCTCCGTAATAGGAAAATATCATAGTAATATAAGATTGAAAATATATTGGATTCTGCAATCAATGTAGGATATTTTACATTATTTCTTTCCTTATAATGTTTTGTTAATATGGTGGGAATTACTTGTATAAATACAGCATATTCCGTGTAAACAAATTATCGAATAAGAGATTCCCCTTCGACCAACATTCGTTTTCTCTGTTATTCATAATTTTCATCTACCTCAAGAAAAGTGATCCTTCTTTCCTGCCTCCCAGCCTACATTCTTTCAACTCCAAATAAATAAAAGGGAAATCTAACAAGGGGAAGATCAAGAAGGCCAATAATTAAGAAATGAATACAATGTAAGAAAGAAATATTATATATATATATACACACACATGATTGGAGCTGGAAAACATAATGAACACAGACTAACATTCTTGGCACAAAAAATGGCCTTCTGCTGCTAGGTACAATACAGGTAAAAGTCGATGCATTTAAAGAAATAATTGTGAATAAGAAAAGAGAAAGACATCTTGAAATAGAGGCTTAAAGCACTACGCTCTCATTCTATAGACGCTTCTTGTGAATTTTCTTCTACTCTTAGGTCCAATTGGGCTGGCCATGGAATGATCACTGAGGAAGACCATTGCTCAGGCACCATTAAAAAATAAGCAGACATAGCTTTCCTAAATCGTTTCTTGTACTGCATCGGAGAAATTACTGTTGGAGATGCATTTTTGGGCCCTCCGAGGATGCCTGATGCCTTCACCCATGTTTCAAGATGCTTGTCCCATGTATATTGCCTCATGAAATCAATAATACCAAGCACCAGCTCATGTTTTTCCTCGTCCACGCCAACGAGCAGTGAGTAGTCCATCACATCTATCGACTGTAGGAGCATCATAAATAAGACTATGTTAGCATGAGACAGATGAGAAAAGGAAAAGGTGCTACCAATCCAGTCAAATTATTAATCACATTACCGTGTCAATGTGATGAAAGTGAGAAGGCCCCAACCCACCCCAAGAAAATATAAAAATAAAATCCACCCATGTGAAAAACTAGATTTAAGGTAAGCACATTTCGGTATCATTACAGTAAATTAATCAAAATCTTACAGCAAGAAATGAAGTGTCATTCCACACAGCTCTCTCCAATAACCTTTTTGCCTTTGTTCCTAAGAAAATTGGAGAAGTTGGCATTGCCTCGATCAGGTTTTGATCCAGTAGAACTTTGTTACATCCACTTGAATCTGGATTATACCGTGATCGAGAAGATCCTTTGAGGTCATATAATCGCTTAATGTTGCGCTTGAAAAGAAGATTCTCCATCACCAAAACATCCATTCTTAATTCCTTCCCTCCGTTGAGATGTTTTGACGTAACCTTTTAAATTACCACCAATCAACCAAAAAGATTAGCCACTATATATCAAAGTACGATTCTATAAAAACTTCATATAGGCAGAAGATATGTAGTTCAAAAGCTCTGGAAAGTGCAGAACTGGAGGAAAAGTCGTGCAAATTTTTTCCTTAGAAGAGGCACAAGAAGTTCCATAAAGATTGAGATTTTATGAGCTCAACTTCAACATAATATGAGAGGTTAAAAAACAGCAACTAAATAAAAATGATGAAAGTATTTGTTAATGGAAAAACTACATGAATGAAAAGGTTCATAAAAGCTAATACCTGATAGATGCCTAAGATCTTTGCCAGGCAAGTGGGGCATCCAGTATTTATGGATTCATTTAAATACTTGAAATAATCTGGTGCAAATTTAAAGAATGACTCTAGCTCAGTCTTTGTCACCTGTTTGATAATAAATCGATCGTCCAATGTCTTGGCAAAAAAGACATTGCTCTTTCCACCCTGTGCACCCCACTTCTTACAGCGACTAAGGGAGCGGATGAAATCTAACTCGCTAGGGCAGCAAGTCCGTCTCAAGGCCTCAAATTGCTTTGCAAAGTAACAAGTCACTGAATATTTCACCTTCCCCTGAGGACCTTCATCCGAAAAAGATACTCTTGTGTGGAAAGTATTTGTAGATAAAAGGGGGTCCAAACTTGAGAAACTCCGAGACCCAAAACTGGATAAAATGCTCTCATCAGAAGACGCAAGACTCCGTAGAGATTCAGATGCTGCCTCGCTGAAAGATTGAAGTGAAAGTGAACTCACTAACTCCAAAAATGATAATGAAGTTGAGGACTCCACAGAGTTTTTCTGTTTTCCAAGTTCCCCTGACATGAATTTTTGGTAATGTGGGGATACAAGGGCATATGAAATGATGCTAGTAGGCTCATCATCAAAAACTGGCACAACAGTTTCATCAGAAGCCATGGGTAGCAGCAACCTAACGCCACCTTGACGTACCAACTCTCGCAATGTTGAGATATAGGCAGGATTATATTCACTAATCTTACCAAGTTCAAATGCATTTGAAGATTTTTTGTTGAATGAGTAATACAAAGTCAAAAAGGGTATCCTCATCCAACTACTAGGCTGTTTGAGATCATCAGGCCCCATAACAGATAATGCAAATCCATTACCAGGAGTCACTTCAGCCACAGATCGATCATTTGTACAGTTCCCAACACCAGATTCTTCCCCAGGTGATATCTTGCCAGAAGTGGAGACTCTGGGGAGCGTATAAGGAAGTGTAATACCATTTTCCTTAGAAGCTATAGTTGCTTTCTGGCGATCACCAGTCCATGCAGAAACTAAATTAGCAGATGAAGATTCCAGCACTGTGAATCCTCCCGATGATTGAGCCCTTCGCACAGTTTTTCCACATTTCTGCTCGTCTGACTGATTACTTGCATTTGTATCAGATGAATAAGAAGCATCAGCATTTTTTCTATGCTTCAGGATTTGATTTATGTCCACCCCTCTATGAATCTCATCAAGTGAGGTATTTGGGTTATATCCTACCTGAGTTGGCGTCATATCAAGTTGCACACTTGGAAGAGAAGAATGAGAAGAATCCCAGCTGCTGAAGCTCCTGCTAGCCATGGAAGCCACATTTATCTCTGTAGGCCTCTCTCTTGAATTGACAAACTTTTGCTTCAGCTTTGATCCCTGTACATCAGATCTAGAAATATGTATCAACCGCTGGTCCCAGACATAAGAATGGAAAACTAGCTGCCTTCTTAATTGGTTGATCTCGAGAATGTCAATTGCAGGCCGACCAAATTTATCCTCCTTATAAAGCATGTTATGTAATGATTCCTATATAACATGAATTTAATTAGACAAACGGATATCAGAAGTCTATAAACATGTTCCTGCATCAAGTTGGCAATAGGTTTTCTACCAGCAAAAAACAGAATCCGTCATTTTAACATTTCATTCATACCCAGCAAAAACCGGAGAAGACATGATGCATCATAGTCTAGGTTTTTATGCAAAACTTTAGCTCAAGAAGCAGTAATAACGAAGTAGTTGTGTAAAGGAAACCTTAGCAAACAGAAATTTCAGAACTCATGGTTTACCCTAACTTCAAGAAAGAGAGAAAAAAAAAACCAGCACCGTAATTCTGTTAATCAAGTTTAAATTAGCACATGAAGAGTTAAAAAGTTTTTCTAGTTTATTGGAAGAAAAATTTGGGAAATGTTCACAAGAGAACACCTCAAACTCTTCCTTCTCCTTCTGCAGCATTACTTCTAGTTCTAAAATCTGTTGCCCTAACTCAGGTGCTTCCATGCTGGATTCATTTGAGTTTTTTGCTGACATCTGATGAAGAATTTCCAACACCTCAGAAAAGAGCATGTCTGCCCTTCTGCTAACCTGTGTTATGAAATATACAATCACTCTACAATGTAAACTACAGCAATGAGGCAAATGAGTGGTTTTTAAATAACTTCACCTCATCAACTTCTTTCTGTATCCACTCCTGTTTATCATAATTAAATTCAAGCTTTGACGGTGGGAGGTAGACAGAGAGAACATCAATTGGTGCATATTGAAAACATGCAACCATCCTCCCCAAACTGCACACAAAACACAGCAAAGTAATTGAGGACTTAGACGTCAATGCTGGTAAGCATATCTTGGACCTTAGTGAAAGAATTAAGCAGGCAAAAGCAGTCAACCTCTGCAATTATCATGTAAACTATTCCCATAGAGACAAAAATAAGCAAGTTAACCCATCGAAGCTAAGAACTCGAGTAGATATGCAATCCCAACTAGACTAACAGCTAAAACACATCACTTCAAGAATTCCAAATGAAAGAACAGAATCAAAACACCTAATTGTGCAAGACGAAAAGGATATATTTAGTTAAAATTTTGAGGAAGTCCGTGTCAAAAGACCAACAATTAAGGATCTAACAGAAACAAACTTATATGCAAGGAATCTTAATTAGAGAAAAACAGAAATACAGCCAAGTAGAACAAAGATTGTCAGCATTCCAATTGAAGCGTTACCAAAAGCTTATTTACTAGCATTATATAGATCGATTAGCTTCAAGAGACAAGATTGAGCAGTATACAGGACAAGATTAAGAATTTTAAATTCTATATAATGCCTGCGCTGATGTCTATATCACAGACCTACAGTTGGATTTCAACTTAATCAATTTCTTCAGTTCGGCACTTCAGACTTTGGAACACGAATATCCAGACCATTTTTATCATCAACATATAATGAGTAGCATCATGCTGTGAATTTCAGTAAATTATCAATTGTCAGACTTTGACTTTCACTCTTTTAATCAATTCATGCAGAAAGGCCAACCAATTACATCAGGACCGGAGCCCAGTGTTGTAACTGACAGAGATAGGAAAATGCATACCCATAAAACCGAAGGCAATCTCTATGCAGGGAATGACCACAGCTTGCAACCCTGTTTGCAGAAGCATGGTTTGAAAAGCTGAGTTCCAAAAACTTCCCAAAAGATAAACACCAAGCAGCATCCGACATGACCACTCTTTTTGTGGCAGGAGGGAAACCATTGGTCCTAGGACACCGTAGACATCGGTGCCACATCCAAATTTTTCCTTCTCGTTCACCTGGCAAGAGGAATTCCAGAAGCTTCTTCACAGAAATGGTAAGGCTGCCTTGTTGATGGGTATAGCAATGAACATGTGCTTCTGATGGCGTTTCACACGAGCGGCATCGGTACCCCTTACAAAGGAATTTTAGAAATCAAATACCCAACTTCTGCATACAACAAATATGCAGACATATGAGTGAATACGTGCATTTATGTAGAACGGGAGGAATACCTGATCAGACAAATGGTCTAGAAGAAAGCGACCCAAAGGCTTATCAAAGCTTCCATAGTATTTAATGCGAAAGAGATGAGCACGTTCGCAAACAGCTCGTTTCCACACACAGCGTGTTGACAAGGAGACCAAAATGCTCTGATGATCTGAAGGTGGGGGAGGGAACTCTTCCTTCAAAGATCTTATCTTCTGAAGTTGACGAGGATTATGCTGTCCCGAATATATTAACTCAGAAGTGCCGGATTTTGATGTCAATTTGTTTCCATCCACATGAGAACAACTAGCACTTTGTCCTGAATTCTCAGAATTGAGCAAACAATTACAAACGAAGTTAACTTTACTCGCCATTTCATCAACAAGATCTGATGATGTTTTAGTGACAAAATATTCATTGAAAGTCGTCCCATTTTTCTCCACAGAAGCATGGTTGGCAGTGAACTGGGCCTGCTGAGGACCTGGGAAGTTGCACATTAAAGGATACGGCGTACATTCGGTATTTAGAATCTGAGCACTAGAAGCTTCAGAAAGAGAAGATTGTGCCTCAGAGATGGGAATAATTTTTGATGATTGTGTAATATCTAGGAACGGGTCATTTCCAGATTGAAACGTTAGATAGTCAGGCGGTTTATGCCCTTGAGGCTTTTCCTTGGCAGGCACAGAAAATCCAGGTATCACAAAAATGGACCTATCAATATTTGATGGTTTATCAGGCAAAGCAATTTTCATTGGAGACTTCAACAGGAATTTTGGAAGCGAAGCGCCTTCATCAGCAAGAAAAGAGGTCTCCAAAGCTAAGTGATAAGCAGCAAAAACACCATATTGGACGACATGCTTAACTTTCTTCAACTCATCTCCACTGGCACCTTTAAGCAGAATCTACAGCAAAACATTCAAGATGATATCTTAAAATTATCTACTGAAATCAGTCAGGTATACAGAGGCAAAAAGTTAGATATAATGTGTAAGGAGAAACATCCAATGGAGACTAACATAATAATCCTACTTTATTTTCAGCTCCATTATCTGGCAGTTCAAGCTAGAAACAAACATCAGGGAAATTTTCATTCAGGATACTAAAGTTCTTATGCATGAATTCAGTAATAAAACAACAAACATCATCCTCCAGAGTTGCCAAAACATTTCCAATAAATTAATAGTTAGATGGAATATTCTAAGCCAATATCCAATTTTGGAATGAACAGTCCTTCCCAGTTAAAAAAAAGGTTAATAGAAAAAAGAAACAAAAAGAGAAGAAAAGATCAACCGTACACATTCAGACACTACAAATTTTTAAGACGAGATAGGGCATAATAAATAAGATTACCTACCTGATTGTTACCCTTTGGCAGATTTGAATTTATTTGTAATTTTAGTTTATCTATATAATTACTCTCCACGAATAGAATGTATTGCTATATTAAATATTGTCAAATCCTAGAAATCACACCATTCAGTTAGTTTCCTATTCAGTAGATAATTTTTGGAAGCAACTAACAAAAACCGCTGCACTATTTACAGCATTAACAAGTTCCATGTACATATTAGTTGCATAATAGCTCTAGAGAAAATTCTAAACTTTCCATTCTAAAACTCAAATATGATTAAAAAATAATCTTTTCATGCAATTAGAGGAACTGTTTCCAGACTTACGGTATATCCCAGTGGCTTTGGGCAACCTTCAAAAAACATTAGTGTCCTCGTTGAATTCTTTAGACCTTTCCCAGCATTTCCATGTTCTTCCAGGAACCTCTCCACATGAAATGAGTCACAAAATCCTAATTTCGGTGCTTTAAGATGATCAATTGAAGGAACAATATCCGCACCTGTGCAGCGGGATATGCGCTCTAAAAGTGGTCTCTTGATGTTAAGAACAAGAGAGATGTCTTTAGCAAGAAGATAATCTTGTGCATATCGCGATACTGTTTTTTCTACCAAAAGAACATTGGGATGGTGTGCATCAATCTTCGCAACAGCCATTTTCAAATGGTCCATTTCCTGAAACATGTAAAAGACCATAAGAGCAATAAACCAATATATCCTTAAAAAGCCAGTAAAATGAGCACCAAATACAAAGAAAACAAAAGCATATCTCCACCTAGACCAGGTATGAAAAAAAAAAGTGATTTATGAGCCTTTTTTATCAATATTAATTATTCAGAAATGAAGAGACGGCATAAAGTCCAATCACAACCTGCTGCAATAAAGTATCAAAACTTGACAAGTGGTTAGCAACCCGTTGGTACTCCAGGGCACCACCAAGCAGCAATAGTCGTGCTTTATCTACTTTTGAAGTCATTCTCCGATGAGCCACATTTTTCTTGCAAACAACCCCTTTAACTACTGTACTGGTGAAGAAACAATGACAATGATCAGATTGGAAAAATAGTAGATGGCGCCAATATTTTACACACATTATAGAAGCAAAACATGATGTCAATTACTTTGGGTCAGGAACTTGGATCATTTCTTTCCAATCTTCCCCAATGACATCCAGATCTCTTTTTACTTTTTTTTTTCCTTTTTTTTCTTGGAAACTCAACCAAATGTCCTGTCCAAAACACACAAGCCAATTGTAGCACACTTGGGAACAACTTTACCTCCTTCAATAAAAGAATCCAGTAACTTCTGAGCTACTCGACTAATAATTTATAATGAGTTAAGACCATAAAAAGTAAAAGAACAAATTATGTTTTTTTGGAGTGATAAAGAAAATGACATGGATTCCCAAATGCATTATCATGTTGGTTACATTGATTACACTGACTTGCAACTTGTAAGTGAAATGTTATGCAATGTCGAACAAAGATACCTGTCATTCCGATGTCCACAAGCTATGCATTTAATCTTCACATATCCCGCAGGATCCATGCCTCCCTCCATGCTTGAATCCAGCTTTAAAGAAGTAGCAGCTTCCCAGGATAATGCAGTAACAATATCTAGCCAACTTTTCTGAATACCGTTTTCAGTTATGGGTAGGTTCTCAACCTGCAAAAGTTGAGTTATTAAAGCTCTGAAATGCCCATCAACTATTTTTTTCATGGCCTTCCGGTGCTCCTCATTTGATCTATCCCTACTTCGGGACTCCCCACCACCAAAGCTACTTGAGCATAAGTAACTCAACTCTCCTGTTGAACCCTCACGACCACTATCATCATCCTCAAACAGAAGCGCTTCTCTCTCATCCTCTTCATCTTCAGGATCTGGAGGATACCAAAGTAAACCATTATGTTCATAATTCACAGGTTCAACATCTGTACCATTCAAATGATTTAAAGGAGGCTGTCCCAACTCAATGCCATTATTCTGTTTAGCTGCTTCTTCCCCAACCCTTGCCACTTCATCCAATCTCTGTGTCTCAAAATTCTCAGGAAACTGGTTGGAATTTATACAAGTTGGATCAGAAATTTCCTTATGAGCTTGCACGTCATGAGGCTCATAGATGTGATCAATCTCTCCATAGTGAACAGCATCATAACATAGGTCAGCATGAGATAATGGGCTTACTTCAGAATGTGATCTATATATAGAGTAGTCATTTTCCTCGTCATCACTCCTAGAATCATCAATGAAGCAATGAGCAGGAAATACATATTACCAATATTTGACAATTACTAGCAAAACATTGGTCTATCAAAGAAAAGTTTCAATCAATACATTAAATCATTACGAAAAATTTGCATAAACGCAAAGCACAACATCTCCTAAAAGATCTTTAATTAAAAGTCTAGCACAAGTACCATATGAACAGAATACAAAGACAACATAAACCGTGATCATAAAGGATTGGCAACGAAGAGAGGTGACAAAAGTTTTATATTATAGCGGTGAAGAAGTAGTGAAGGTAAAATTCCTTAGGCAACGAATTTGAATCACCATGAACACTAACCACAAAAGTGAATAATCAGGTTTATCCTCGACATCACTTCATTCTAAAGAAAGAAGGGCAAAACGCTATTTAAACAATTTCATAAGATTGACCTGACCGAACCAAACAAACTGAGGCAGTAAAATGCAATGATAATGCTGCTTTCTTGCCTCAAATATGTTGTGAAAATACCTGCTGGGTGATCCAAACTGGTCGCAGAAAATATCCGTTGCATCAACTTTTTTCAAATTTTCAGGACTTGTTACAAGATCTTGCTTGACTGAATTTGAATCCATTTGAGCAGAATGATCAGAGCTCTGACCAGCGCTACATGTAACATGCTGGAATGACCCTGTAGAACATGCAGCTGAACCAGCACTGATGTTGCTGTTACAAGAGTGGCAACTAGATTGAGTGCTGACCAAACTTGTAGCAGAGGAAGATGGACTCAGTGACGGACTTGATGAAGTCATAACATTACCGACAGTAGCCAACCCTTGCTCCCGTTGCTTGAAGCAGTAATTACAAACTCTAACTCGATCAGAATCTTCCCTCCCACTCCTGGGTTCATCAGAGAGGGCAGGGGCAGGAACAGAATTCCCAGTGCACCTGGCACAAAAAACCCGTCCACACAGTCGACAGTGATGTCTGCGGTTAAAAGTAGTGAACTGGGAATCACACTCATAGCACACTCTGCAGCTCTCGTCGGGCATCCAGAAATTCCTGGACATATCCACGTGCTCTGGCCTTCGCGGAATCCATGATTTCACTATGTCAACTATCTCGGAAAATTTATTATTATCTGGAGTACCCATGAATGTATATAAAGTCATACATTACTGATACCTATCAATTTATCATCAACCCTGGCCTAGGTAGGTAAAAGATTTCCTAGAAAACCCATGAAAAAGTGTCAGCACATTTAAAGATCCCGTCAAGAATTATTACACTAAAAAGTCTAACTTGAAACCATACGAACAGTGAACGAGCACCAATTGTAACAGGAGAAGAAGAACAAATTGAACGCTAATAGTGCAGAACACTGACTGATTTCACATATTTCTATAACACCTGCCACTACAATTTTTTCAACTATGGTAGCTCTTCATATATTACTGGGGGATGGAACATCAGTTCAGATAATTCAAAAAATAAAAATAAAAAACCCATAAACAATTTCTTCAAAATTTCACACACCTGCATGTGTAGGATATCTAAATGGAACAAATTTGTGGTTCGGGAGAATAAAAAATCACATATGAAATTGTGCAGCTTAAATTGGAGCATTTTTAGCGGTGCCTGAAAATTTATACAGAAATAAATAAATTAATAGCAGATAAAGAAGTGGTAAGTATGGGATTCACGAAATTCATATGAGTGGCGATATAGACATGCGAAAGCGACAGTGAATACCTCTTCTCGTTTTGTCTTCTTCTTCTCAGTAATTGCACCTGCTTTTTGTTTTATTTTTTGGGTTCGGATTGCATTTAATTAAATTAATTTCCACATGAAATTCATAAATAAACCCCGCCACACACCATTGCTAAGCTGTAACTGTCATTGTATGCTAACATTTGGATTGTACGAAGATGAACCGTTTGGATTAAAATTCCATACTATTATTAGGAAAAATTACGCCCGTCCGGTGCTTCTACGGGTATTCAACTTTTAAAAGTAAAGTTCAGGATGAATTACGCTTTATAATCGAAAGTCACTCAGTTGAATTGCTGACAAATATTAAATAGTTTTCCGATTTTGGTTTTCAACTTCTAGTTATGTGTGGTTTTGATCGCAAAGAATTATATTTACATTTGTGGTTGAATTTGGTGTTTTTGTTCCATTTTAATTTGAAAATGTTGTATCTTGAAAATTAAAATTCTAGATAATAGTAACCGGTTAATTTCATTTGTGGTCACTAAAATATCAGTGAATTTTCACTTCCATCACTTAAATTTAATTTATCTCAATTCTTGGTCACTATGTCAATCTGTCATCGTAGACTTTACGCAAGTGTTAATTTTGCATTAAATTGAATGTTGAGTACAATAGATCAGACTTTTCTTTTGTTCTTTAATATTGTTCGATAGCTGACCACACTGTACAAAATAGCAGAACAAAGTTTTCTCCTTCAACAAATTTTGAACTTGTTCAAAGGAGTTGAATTGTGTCTCAAAATCAATGGCCTGTTAAGAATTCCTCACCAAACCATGATGTGTGGTTGAAAGAATACCATCCAGAGCAAAGTTAACTCCATGGTTATAATCGGCAGGGGGTTCCAATTATGGAGGAATTAGTGGCAAGCTTGAATATTCAGCTGTGTGATTCATATCCAGCAGACAAAAGTTCAAGTTAATTTAGGCGCGAAAATTTTCATATTCATCCAAGGGTTCCGAATATGGAGAAATTTAACCACTTCGTCATATGTCGGATCCTAAATTAGTAAATTGCTTCAATGATACTCATACTACAATAGATATTTTACGTAATCATTCCATAATATGCTAACTCGCCAATATGTGACATTGTAAGTGTCCCAAACCTTTTTACTTTTAATCTAATGACATCGCAATAATACTCATTTTACTATTTTAGGTTTTACGGTGCTACGTAGGAATTACGTAGAAGATCAGTTACGATATGACTTCCAGCTACAGCACCCTAGAAACTAAAACAGTAAAATGAAGATTTAAATTAAAATGTTAAAAGTTTACATTTTTACAATGTGGCATATTGATCAGTTGGTATGATTAAGTAGAAGATCTATTGTGGTATGGCTACCAATAAAGCAATTTCCAACAATTTAGGATTTGACTGACGATGAAGTGGTGAAATTTCTCCAATTTCGGAACCTTCGGAATATGAAATTTCGCCAAGAGTTCACCGATCACATATGAAATTTACCCCTAAAAAACTTGTGACTGCTGGGTATGAATTTTTATGATCACACAGCTGAATATGCAATCTTGCCACTAATTCCTCCATAATTGGAACCCTCTACTGAATATATAGCCATGGAGTTAACTTTGCCTCGGGAGGAGCTGGTATTCTTTCAACTGCACACCAGGGTTTAATCACTGATCATATTAAAAACTTATATAAATTTGATGTTCTTAAACAATTAACAGACCACTGATCTTGAGACACGGTTAAACTACGTACTTTGAACAAGTTCAAATTTTTTAAAGGAGAAATTGGGATCTGCAACTCATATCAAATGCAGTTTATTACAATAGTATGGAAAGTAATGATTACTTGGGAGGGTATCTTGGCAACCCCAAGATGCAAGAGCTACACCAACCAGAAGAATATGTAGGAATGGTCATGGGGAACTTGAAAAAGGCAATTCAAGCAAGTTTTTATATGCAATAACTACGTATAATTAATATTGAGATAGCACCATATGCGAGGAAAGTTGGGATTTTGAGTTAGGCTGTTTTGAGAGCTATGAATCCAAAAGCTCATGAAGGAGGGTGTTTTGCAATGGCACATAATAATGCCCTCAAGATTGTTCTAAGAAACCTTGAATACCTGTTGAAAGATTTCAAGTATTGCAACTCAGATTTCTATAATTGGCNGATTTTGAGTTAGGCTGTTTTGAGAGCTATGAATCCAAAAGCTCATGAAGGAGGGTGTTTTGCAATGGCACATAATAATGCCCTCAAGATTGTTCTAAGAAACCTTGAATACCTGTTGAAAGATTTCAAGTATTGCAACTCAGATTTCTATAATTGGCTTCAAGATCGAATGAACAATCCCTCCAACTACGGTATGCAATCAAATTGTGCTTTTGTGGTCATATGATGAGTGGAAACAATAACACGAGTATTTCTAGTGGGACGGCTGACTTGACTAACGCAGTCAGTTCTGTATAACATAAATTACGTCAGACTTATTGCATTTGTTTCAATTCAAACACTTTCTGGTTAAGGATTCATGTTTCTCAATGTAATTCCAAATTAAGGAGACATAAACTTAAAAATGGGTTGGAATGTTGTGCATGAACTTGAATATCCTGAGCTTGATATTGGTTCGTGCAAGTTAGAAACTGAGCCGAATAATTATGCTTGTGTTCATTATTGGAATTTTGTATTGGAAATTG
>CAIGRT010092618.1:0-15403 GCA_903798405.1 Fraxinus platypoda
CAATCCTCTGGCAAACGGCCAATTGGCTACACAGATTCTAAATGTAATTCTTTTTTATCTTTGCTTTGTTGCGCAAGTTACATATTTACTAGCTTCTAAATATAATTGTATAATATTACTAAATTCCATCTTTGTTAGAGGTTCAAATGTTTGATCATTACTCTTAAGTAGAAGAAGCAATTGCCCAACTAAAAAAATAACTTAAAATCACTCAACACTATTAAATATCCAACTAAACTGCAGCACGTGCATTGCACGTGCCTACACTAGTNTTTCTTGTTGCAGTTACTCCAAATTGAGCCCCTGTTTGAGCCACATTATTTTTTTTCATTCTCATTCTTCTACTCATTTTCAACCACACATTTTTCAATAAAATACTCCATCCGTCCCAATTATATAGGCTGAGTTTTCTTTTTCTCTTGTCTCAAATATATAGGCTTGTTTCCTAATGTAGAATATTTTGTTGTGTTCTTTTACTAATATACCCTTATTAAATTTTCCCCACTTAATATGCAAACTTTTTGAAAATTCAAATTCTTTATTAATTCCAACAATAATTTAGTTTCACACTGAAAATTAAATAGATGTAAACTAGGAAAGATCTTGGCAAAAATTAATTTTTCAATGACATTAAATAAGTTTTCTTAATCCGTGTGAAAAACTAAACAAGCCTATATAATTGGGACGGAGGGAGTAATATTTTTCATCATATCAATAACTTTTCCTTCTTTTTCAACCACATATTCCCCATCACATCAAAAAAAAAAAAAGCATTCTTGAAACAAAAATGCTTACCAAACAGGGGCCTAAAAAGGGAGAGTTGATATGTATATATACGTATGTATGCCTGTATATCTCATAGCGTATTATAGAAGTTGCAGGGTAGAGTGCAGAACGAGTGGGTGAAGAAAATTCGTCAAAAAGACAGATTTTTTTATTCCTGTAAATAGCAGATAGCTCGTGTTATGTTGGTTTAATTCATCGCCAGATTGATTTTTCATTTATTACCTGTTTGAATTAATGCTGTTCATCTTTCTCAAGGCTATCCAACTTTGTTGTTTTCTTGGAATGGAAGTTTATTTTCTTTTGTTGCTTGGGGAATCTATCTTTTTTCTTTAAAGAAGAAAGGATTTTGCCCCTTTTAGCAAAAAAAAAAATTTAATGTATGAAGTTGCATAATTCAAGGTGACAACAAATAACTTGATAGAAAAACTTACTTTAAAACAATTCAATGATGAAATGTTACGTAACATTATATCAAGAATTATGTCAAGTAATCTGTGACATGATTGAAAAAGAAAACTTTGGGAGATGAATGCTACACGTACACCTAGGTTTATCATCGAGTGACATAATGCAAAGGTGACATCTTTGCATTTTGTCATCCAAATGATAAACCAAAGTGTTCAAGGAGCATAAATGTTATGATTTGTATTTAAAAGGTACCATGGAGGGTTTATCATCAATCTAGCAAAAGGAATTCGTAAAGGGAATAGATACAAGTGTATAGCCTCCAAATTAAATGTGCAGCAATATCATTGTTATTGAACAAGTGGTTTGTATCAGAACAAAAGAAGATGACAACATAGTCATTAAATTACTCATTCTTTGTATAATATTTTCGATTTTCATCTTGCCACATTGTAATGTTATTATATACACAACTTTAATTACAACGTGTGCACTGCATTGGGCTCCACTAATGAATTTTATATTTAGAATAAGAGCAACGCGTGAATGTTCAATTATAAATACACCACGTGACGCATGTTGAATGCTAGTACTGTATATAAAAATGACTAAATCGTACTTTTAAATTTATTACGCTAAAAAATTAAGAATTTTCGAATTTCATCAAAATGACTCAAAACAAAGTAGGTTTGCAATTCTACCATTCCTCTTATTCATTAAAGGGGTGTCTGAGCGCAATTAGAATCAATATTTCTACCGTTGCTACAGTAATCGCCCACAATTTTTGACTTTGTTTAGTCACAGATTCAACATCCTTTTTTGGATTTTCTGACCGTTGCTTCCTTCAACGGTAAAAAAAATTGCCTTTATTGAAGATTAAAATCGCGCCCAGACAAGCGCTAAGATTATTTAGCAAAGAATTATATCATTTGCTATTAAATCAATTCTACAAAACCATCATAGTTGATGAGAAAATCTTAGTTCGAGGAAAGATTTTTTAAATAAAAAATAACAATAAAATAAGGCTTTTTATATTTTCTGAAAAAAAAAGGCGGGAAGCAATCATAGAAAAAGCCCAACCTGAAACAGAAGAATTCAATGTACCTAAAATACTCCTGCTTAGGGAATACTGTCCTGCAGCAAACAATTTTCCTCAGGGGCAATTCCGTCCGAACAAATTTCAACAGCCCTTTTTTGAATATAGCCGTTAATCCCCAATAATACCAAATCCATTGGCCGTTTGAGGCAATCAAGAAATCGCAATCAAGAAATCCCCACAATCAATCTCTCGCTCTCATTACACAGGCACTCTCGGGTCGCAGTCGCAATCACCAATCGCTCTGAATCCGCTTTGGCTTTCTCGTTCTAATACTAAATTCAATTTCTTGGTTTTTATTTGCTTTAATTCAGATTTTGGTTGTTAATTCTAACTCTTTTTGCAGGCTTCATTTTTCTTGTTTCGTTTTTTTCTTTTTTTGCAGGGAATTCTATTTCTCGTTCTCTTTATCTTTTAGTTTCATATATCTTTTGTTGTTTGTGTATTGATTTTTGTGCTAACGGTAATGGAAACTCGAAGTGTTAATTCATCTGCATCTTCGAACAAGACTCGATCGCAAAGCCCGCTTCTGGAACCGCTCCTTCAAAGACGAAGTTCACGGGAAAATGTATGTGATTGTTTTACTGTGTTTAATATTCTAGTATAGGGCAGATATATCTATGTTAAGAAGAAACTTATTGGAATTGGGAGAAAAAGAAAGAAAATTAATTTGAAATTGGTTATGTTTTCCCAAGATCACACTTCCATCAATTGTATCCAATGATTTTCGATTTAATTATACAAATTGGGTGGATTTTGTTTGTTTTAAGATGTGGGCTTTTGATATTATTGTTTTGAAAAAAGTCTGTTTGTTAAGAGGAAAGAAATAATTATCTGAAATTGGGTATATAGTTTTCCCATTCTGATTCCATGTTCCACGCTATCTGCAATTATGTGTTAATGATTTTCAATTTTATTCGACAAGTTAGGTGGTTTTTATTTGTTTTAAAATCTTTGTTTTGAATATGATTCATCGACTTAGGGTAATAGGGGTTTAAATTGGGATTTTAGAATTTGTTTAATTTATGTTAGTGTAAGAAGAACATATCTGTGTATCTAAAAAATGCGATGCTTTTGTTTTGTGCAGTTGGACCGGTTCATACCGAACAGATCAGCGATGAACTTTGACTATGCGCGTTACGTGCTTGCGGAAGCGAGGAAAGGTAAGGAAAATCCTGCAGCGGTATCTTCTCCATCCAGAGAAGCGTACAGGAAACAGCTTGCTGAAGCCTTGAATATGAACAGGACGAGGATTCTTGCTTTCAAGAACAAACCGCCTACCCGCTCAGAGACAATTCTGAATGAGTTTGCATCGGCTACTCACGAGGCTAAACCTTCAAAACCCCGTCGTCATATTCCTCAGGTTGATAATGTTTTCTATTGTTTCATGGAATTTTACCCAAGTGGATGGGAGAGTTTTTTTTTTTTAACATGAATGTTTCCTGAAAAAATTCATAATTCAATTTAATTTATATTTATGCAGACTTCCGAGAGGACTTTAGATGCCCCCGATATCGTGGATGATTACTATTTGAACCTATTAGATTGGGGCAGCAGCAATGTTCTCTCCATTGCTCTTGGAAATACTGTGTACATGTGGGATGCATCTAATGGCGCTACATCAGAACTTGTTACAATTGATGAAGAAATTGGCCCTGTTACCAGTGTCAAATGGGCTCCTGATGGACGGCACATTGCTGTTGGCCTGAACAACTCGGAAGTTCAGCTATGGGATTCGACGGCCAATAGACTGGTACTTATCCTCTATACTTTCTGATCATTTTATAAAGGATTGGACTCGACTCAAATCTAGCTGGGTGCCCTATCCAGTTGATTTGACTTGGATAGAGGTCTATTTGTCCAATCCAGTTGAACAACTGTAAAACTACAATTCGCTTAAAAGTTCTTACTTAGTATTGCATAAAATGCTTATTTTCATTTTACTTCCACTGCAGCTGAGAACATTGAGAGGCGTCCATCGGTCACGAGTTGGTGCTTTGGACTGGAACAATCACATTTTGACTACTGGAGGCATGGATGGTCAGATCATTAACAATGACGTAAGAGTGAGGGCACACATTGTGGAAACTTATAGAGGACATACTCAAGAAGTTTGTGGGCTTAAATGGTCAGCCTCTGGTCAGCAGTTAGCAAGTGGCGGAAATGATAATCTGCTCCACATATGGGACAGATCCATGGCTTCGTCTAATTCTCCAACACAGTGGCTTCACAGGCTCGAGGAACATACCGCTGCTGTCAAAGCTCTTGCCTGGTGTCCTTTCCAGGGTAATTTACTTGCCTCTGGTGGAGGTGGAGGTGACCAGTGCATAAAATTCTGGAACACGCACACTGGTGTGTGCTTGAACTCGGTTGACACTGGCTCACAGGTGTGTGCTTTATTGTGGAATAAAAATGAGCGCGAATTGCTTAGCTCTCACGGATTTACAGAAAATCAGCTCACTCTCTGGAAATACCCCTCCATGGTGAAAATAGCTGAGCTCACTGGGCATACATCAAGAGTTCTTTTTATGGTTCAGGTACCGAGTTGTATCTTATTCGATAAGTAATGTAATGCTCCCATTTTTTAACATCTTAAATCTGATCCTTTTCTTGTGGTACTGAGTTGTATCTTATTCGAAGAGTAATGTAATGCTACCATCTTTTAACATCTTAAATCTGATCCTTTTCTTGTGGTCTTTGATTTAGAGCCCGGATGGATGCACGGTTGCATCAGCAGCAGGAGACGAAACTTTGAGGTTTTGGAATGTTTTTGGGACACCTGAAGTGGCAAAACCTGCACCCAAGAAATACTCAGAGCCATTTGGTCACTTGAACATTCGATGATTGGTATGGGAAAGCAAAGCAGATTCTTTACTGCATGAAATTCTAAGGTCGAAGAAAACAAAAATTATTAACAGTTGTTCCTTTCTGATTCTTTTAAGCTACACAAGTCCATAGGTACAAATAATTGACAATACCCTTTACTGTATTCATTCCACTACATGTTTCAAGCTAATTATTTTCTATAATTTCCATTTTCTGACAGGGTTTCTACAGACAGACAAGTTGTTCATGAGGAGTTCGCAATTCCACCACCACAATGCGTTATTTTCTAATGCGTGTCTTGGTATTTTCTCATGTGAAGTTCAGTTACACTGCATAGGTACAAATTATTGACAATGCCTTATTCTGTATTAATTCGACTTCATATGTTTTGACAACTCTTTGTATCTTGTCATGTAAAGTTCACTTACTAATGCATATGGTCTTTCAGGCCCGATTTTGGACCCAGGCGACGCCCACGCCTCAGACCCAACATTAGAGGGGGCTCAGATTTCAGCCTCTTTCATTCTTTCTTTCTTTTTTTATTATTGGAAATTAGGCTGCATATGGCTCTTTGTTAAGAAATTAAAAAATACACTTTTGAAAACTAAGAGAAAAAAAGTACCCTTTTTTACTTCAAACTCCTTAAAAAAAATGTTTTCTTCTCTTTTGTCTCTTTTCCTTCTCTCTTATTTTTCATTTCCCATGAATATTCAATTTTGCCTCGATGACTAAGTCTTATAGCAATCTGACTTTGATTTCAATCCATTCCCAAAACCCATTCTACCTCCAAATCTTTGATTCCTCACCCTGGTGTGAATGTTAGTGTTGCCTTATCCAAAAATGGGCAATGAAAAATATACCAAAGGGTGAAGAAAGAGAAGCAAAAGAGACGAGAAGACAACAATTTTTTTTAAAGGAATTTGAAATGTAAAATTTTTTTTTGCTCTCCGTGTTTTCAAAAGTGTGCTTTTCAGTTTCTTAACAAAAAGCGGTATGCAGCCTAATTTCCCACAAAAAAAAATGAAAAAAATGAAAAAATGAAAGAGGCTGAAATTTGAGGCGATGTGCCAATAACTTGCTGCAGAATAAATTCGAGGTAATTAACAGACATCTTTCCAACAGATGCCTTACAGTCAAAGATGATAGAGGCCATTTCCACATTACCCCCTTCAATTAAGAAAACTTTTATCTAGTTTATGAACAAGAGTAGAGAATTAAAAGGTCCACCAGCGTTTTCAATAGGTTAGGCTTCGGAGCGTCTAGGAGAATGTTAAGACGTCATGAGCAAATGTGAACTTCCAAACGCTTCGCTTCTTTCAAGAGCTCTGGAATGCCTACGTTCCTAGTCACTTTGTCCTTCCCAAAATACCAATGTATGAGAGAAAAAGGCGACTTATATGAGCTTGAGAGGTGGTACAGTAAACCATAAGGAAGTAGGCTAGATCTTAATGAGGCAATTCTTGAACAACTTCCTATCCAAGAGAAGAAAGGCCCAGTCCAGCTCCCCCAAGACATGAGACAAGCGGCCGGTGAAACGTTGAGAAGCCCTTATCTACCATAAAAGGTGGCCTTAACATGAACATACTAAACAGATGTTCGCAATCGAAATTTGGGACTCTCACCGTCTCATAGTCAGAGATGTAGAGGTCCCACCTCACATAGGTGAACCATTAATAGACTCAAGCTGAGTACTACATCATCCCCACCTTAGGCCAAGCATATGTCAATAACCACATTGAACGAGGTGCCAACCTTAGCTTATGATGAAGTCGGGGGCCTAGCGGCTACAGTGATTCATCTCCTCACAATCGGCCACATGGAGACTAGAGATAATTGGCCCTTACAGGACCCTCGACCCTATTACACTTATCATCAATCATATAGTCAAAATACTAATCCCACTCGTCACAGGATAGACGAGGAAAGAAGTGTTTATATCCAAAATCAATTGGACCTATGGCATAACACTTAAAGGTAGATGGTTAAAACTTCAATACAAATGCTGCAATGAGGGTGGGTGAGAGTTTTATTGATACGGTGATAAGAGACACTGAGGGTGTGATCGTAGTTGCGTGAAGAGGGTGGGGTGTTTAACGGTTGAGGCTGTGGAGGCGATGACTTTTAGAGAGGGACTTATTTTTGCTGCATGAAATGGACACCCATCTACTGGTGGATTAAAGTGATAGCTTGCCGATAGTCCAAAGCTTGGTTTGTGATTTCGTTTTGCGACTGAAACTGATAACTTGCTGATGGTCCAAAGCTTGGCATGTAATATCTCTAGTTTGTTGCATGAGCTATTATTTTTCAACATTATTTGTTTAGTTGGACTAATTGTATTCCTTTATTTCTCATGCACTTTGGGCGTAGTGATCTTGTTTAATGATATTAGTTTGGTTCGCTTTCAAGAAAATGATATAATAATTAACTTATAGTTCTATGTATTCACCGCATCAAAGATTCTAAAGTAGGAAACGAAAAATTACATAAGAAACACAGAGACAATCCTTCCCCTAAAATCTATTGAGGATAACTCAGTGTAGGTTGAGGATAATCCTTTCCCTAAAATTTATTGATTAGGTTTAAATAATCAGCTGCCTAAAAAACCATCAACTTTCTTGTTTGTTGAGGCAGACAAAAACTTCATGCAGATTGGTGCACTAACGATAGAACAGCAGCTGGAATTGCCCGCAAAGATTCACCACAAATAAGGCCCGATGCAACAGCAGGTCCAAGATCTTTTTACTTGTTTTTTGTTCTCTCTTTTCCAAATAAACGGAATCAAGCACCAAATGCACATGTCTATGGTAAAACGAGCACCAAGATAGAATGGAATAGCCATGCACATTGGACTGGGATTAAACCTGTAGATTCTGTATTTATTACTACAGCTGCAAACATCCGACTGCAAGTTTGACATAATTTTCGAAAGCGGAGAAACCCTCTACCCCAAGAAGGGCAATCCCACGGTACATTAAGGTGAAGGGTGCAGGATAAGATCCGTTGGGGTCACCCACATTGTATGCCTTGCTTAAAAATCAAAACACGAAAGGTGACATGATGCAACCCGTGGCAATCCCATAAACTTGGCTAAGAAACATGGCAAGATTGTGAGTAAAAGGCAAAAAAGGAGCAATTGTGTATGCCACCAGGACGTGATACCATTTCGGCTGGTGGAAGATAATTGGTATCACGGCAACAGATAAGGCTGCCAAGATTACATAACCTGCTATAGCTAATGAATTTATTAATTGATCTTTCAAGTAGTTAGCTTTTTTTTTTTTTTAATAGTCATTGCCGTAGTCTCGTCGAGAACTGCATTCCCTTGTCATCTGATTTTCTGATATCTTTTGTGACTTCTGTTCCCCCAAATTTATTGTTATGAACCAAACAAAATACCAGAATTGCTCTGATATCGTGGGAATTCCTTCAAATAATTAAAGACGAGAAAATATGGACAATATGAAACATAATGGATTACACAACCAACAAGATTTTTGTGGAAGAAGACGAGAACTTATTATACCAAGAAACTAAAATTATATTTACAAGATTTGTTACTCTCAAATTAAATCTAAATAATTTTCTCAAGTTTCTAAAGTATACAATAATAATATAATTGTTATCTTGAGTCTCTCTTAAGTCTATGAACAGCCACACCTTGTGGAGTATTTATAGGAGTCGAATTTTGGAGTTATAGATAAAGTAGAACACAAAACTGTGTAAGAAACCAAACATGATTAAAATACGTCAGAGGCCGGCGCCATTCTGTCTCTCTTTCGCACTGCCAGTGCCCATGCATCGTTGGTATCTCAATGCATCCAAAATACTTCGTTATCCATTCCAAAGTCAGCCATTTTTCCAATCAAACTCCCAATCCATTATGAAATTTGATCCCTTATCAAACCAGACTTTTAAACCAAAATTATCTAAGCTTCCTCCATGAATCAAATTTCAAAATCACATCAAATTTGAGTCACAAAACATAACAAACTTCACATTTGACACAAATTCTATAGCAAGGAATGTCTTTGCTCTTCAAGTCATTCTCCAATTTTTCCACCATGCCAAGAATGGGCACACCATGCTCCTGTGAACTAATCACCACGAACAATTCCAACTCCACCTGAGTTACTAAATCTGCTCGAATCACCACGAGTAATATGATCAACAAGATCGCAATAAGCTCCACCTAGGCTACTAAAACATTCTCTAATATTATTGTTTGAACCACCAAGAAACAATCCGATCACAACCAACTTTCTTCGAGTTATTGCTTATTAAAATCCGATCACAACCAACTTATGTTCTAACACATATAATCGGGACTTTCTCTGTCCTCTTAACATAACCCAGGCACCATTGCTAACTTTCAGAACTCCACCTCCACCATTATACCTATACCTTTTGAATCAAAATTACTCAAAGAGATTAAATTCTTATCTATACCTAGAACATATCGAACATTGCCAAGTGTTCTAACTATCCCATCAACATCTTGATTTTGACATTACCAATTCCAACTATTTTACAATGCTCATTATTTCACATCATTACAGCCCCTTATAATTGATTTATATGAAGAAAACTAATCCTGATTTGAACACATATGGAAAGTGCAAGCTGAATCAAGAATCAAATCTTCGTCAGGTTTGGAGTCACCTTTAGTAATCGCCAAAAGATCTCCATCACTGACTTCTTCTACAAGATTGACATTATCGGAATTTTCTGGTTGTTCCTTCTGATCTGTAGTAGCTACCTGTTTCGCCACCATAACAATCAATATTCATGTGCCCTTTGTTGTTACAATACGTATAAACTTTACCATTGTTGTTATTCTTAACTCTGCCCTTTCCATGACCATTTGTCCTCCTCTTACAAACAACAAGACCTTTGCCTGGGCCTCGGAACGACTCCTTAAAATAAAGCGAATCATACACATTGTCAATAGTAAAAGTATCCTGATGATAGAAAATGGTATATCTAAAAGTCACATATGAAGGCGACAACGAACATAACAATATCAGCCCTAAATCCTCTTCATCATAGTTGACCTCCATTATCTCTAAATCAGCGACGATTTCCTTGAATGCGATAGATGATCTTTCAAAGATCAACATTTTGTCAAGCAATGAGAATATAAGCTTTGCACTTACTTATCAAGCTCTTTATCATAAACCGCTACTCCAATTTTAACCATAACCCAGCAGCACTTTTCTCCTTTATCACGTCTTGAAGAATTTGATTAGAAAGATGAGGATGTATTTATGATAGGGCTTTTCAATCCTTGTGTTGCTTCTCCTCCGTAGTCATTGTTGCGGTTAGCGACGATTTCCTTGAATGCGATAGATGATCTTTCAAAGATCAACATTTCGTCAAGCAATGAGAATATAAGCTTTGCACTTACTTATCAAGCTCTTTATCATAAACCGCTACTCCAATTTTAACCATAACCCAGCGGCACTTTTCTCCTTTATCACGTCTTGAAGAATTTGATTAGAAAGATGATGATGTATTTATGATAGGGCTTTTCAATCCTTGTGTTGCTTCTCCTCCGTAGTCATTGTTGCGGTCATTCTATCTATCCCAACAAAGCATCATCAAGATCCAATTGAGCAAGAACCTTGATCTGCCACAAAGAAAATCTATTGCTACGATCCAAAAGTCGAATCTCAAACTTCACCATCCCTGAAACAATCGACCTTATTCAGACCTCATTTTAATATCCAATTTGGACCTAATACCACTTGTTATGAACCAAACAAGACAGGGATTGCTCTAATGCTACTTGTTGAGAATCCGGCCAAATAATTAAAGTCGAGAAAATATGGACAATATAAAAAGTAATGGATCACACAACCACCAAGATTTTTGTGGAAGAGGAGGATAATTTATTATACCTAGAGACTAAAATTGTCTTTACAAGATATGATACTCTCAATCTAAATCTAAACAATTTGTTCAAGTTTCTAATGTATACAACAATGATCTGATTGTTATCTTGAGTCTCTCTCAAGTCTATGAAAAGCTTATACCTTATGGAGTATTTATAGGAGCCAAATCTTGGAGTTATGGATGAAGTAGAACATAAAAGCGGAAACCAAAAAGGATTAAAATTCTCACAACATGGGCGGCGTCGGCAATTCCGGAGCCCCTGGTGTCATTTTCATGGGCACGTATACAGTTCACCTTCTTAACCGAAGGAGTCACTGTATATATGACTTGAGTTATTCCCCTTGTATAGGGGAAAAACTCAAAGAATCCATACAGGTGCTGAGCGGCTGCCTTTTTTTTATTTTTGACATCTCTGAGTGAAAAGTTGCCAAGTGTCCCCCGGCAACTCCCAACACTGTAGCAAGGTTCGAATTGACTTACTCTATACCCTTGGATTCCATGAAGACTACTTGCAAATAGATCAGCACTATATCAGCTGCCTTTCTTAGACTCAATCAGAGCCACGAAATGATGGCTCCGACAAGTAACGAGATATTAACCATACAAGGAACAATCATACCAACACCAACATATGTCGATGCGAAATCGAAATAGAACCTGTGGAGGGAAGGACATCATTAGTATTTTCATAACTAATTACTCCAAATATCAATTATGTTAGGTACATTTCAATTGTGCAAAATTATTTTTGTTAATCATGAGCATTTAGATAAAATATAAACAAAGGGATACCATAATTTTGTTTAAATGCCTGGAAACCGAATGTAGGGAAACTACTAAAACCATAGCCATTAGCAGCAGCGAAAACCACTGGAAGCACGCAAACAGAAAGCTAGAGCAGGAGAAGTTGAGAAGAGTCATAACTTGTTTCCTGCATTGAAATAACATCAATTATATGTAAAAAAGTTTTAAATTTACTGTGCTTATTTAGCAATTCAGGATATACTTGGCTAGCTTAGCTCCTTTATGATGATTGAATTTGTTAATAAGGTATGCAGTTGCAGTTCCACTGGGGTACGTCAATTTGTACTGCAAGATCGTCATCTATGATAATTCGAGAAGAAAACTGCAAGTTTTTATAAATTGAAAGGAATATATGTAGCAATTTTCAATATTACTATATCCTTAGTGTATACCTTTCTTAAGGGGACGATTGAGAATAGACCAGCAAAGCTAACACTAAAAAGGAATGCATATATCAAGCCAAGAGAGGGATTCTTCACATTCGTTGGAGTATTGCCTGCATCTGCTTCTGCTGCCACCTTTGTCGTCATTCCTAACAGATAAGTGCCTATCCCACCTGCAAAATTTTGAACATAATAATCTTATTTAAGTTACAAGTAATATAAAATTGTCATAACCTTTTTCCAAATTTCAAACTTCCATTGATAGATACAAGGGATATACTACATGCTGTAAAAAGATATGAGTATTTACGGTATGGCTTTATAAGGCATAAATCACCTTTTACAGTATTTCAAATGCATGCCGTAAAAAGCAAACTCTGTTGTAATGATTGGCTTGTTCTCGTTAGAAATAAATGTGTGGGACATGTTGAGGACTAACTTTATACCTACGAAGTACCTTACATGATGCAAGCATGACAAGGGAAAATGAAGTTTCAAGTAGAAGCAATTTTTCTCTTCAATTCACAGTATAAGAAATTGGTTAAACTATCCAAAAAAGAAGAAAAACTTTGAAAATGAAATAATTTACGTACTGCTAAAAGCGCCAGGAGAGGCAACAGCACTAGTTTGTATGACTGTTTTCTTGTCTAGTATAAGGCTGCTTCAACACACCGCACTTTTCGACCATAGCCCCATCCATGTCCTAACAATGGCAAATCCAAGTGGTGATAGCGAGTTTGGTCACAATTGCATTGAACACAAAACTCAAAACAAGGCTCGTGATTGCAGATCTCGATGTTATTTGCTTCTTCCATGGCGGAGGAATCTCTCTCTCTCTCTCTCTCTCTCTCTCTCTCTCTCTCTCTCTCTCTTTGCGACATTGCTTTATAGTAACTTATAAACTATATTATCCCAGTTTATACTTGGGCGTGGAATCCAGTTGACTTATCCAAAGAAGGACATGATCTAGTACTAAATATAAGGCATTTACATTGGATAAATTTCATGGAAATCTGTCTAGTTCGGATAAATCTCATAAAAAAATAAAAATCTACTCATTAATAAATGGACTAAAAGTCTAAAACCTTATTTGGTCACTCCACTTATATGCGGTTCATAATTTGATTACTGGTCTTTTTTTTGTTGAAGTTAGTGGAAATATTGGTTTAAAGGTAAATATGGAAACTTTTGTGTAGGCTTCACCAATAAAATGTCTCGACCCAAATTAATTTTCAAAATTTCATGACATGTAGCATGCTTGATCCACGGTATTAGACAATACTAACACAACTACATACAAAATTTTAACTTCTTTTTCTTTAATTGTGTCAATATCGTTGATTAACACATTCCATACATGTTTTTAAGAGCATGAGTGGCATAGCTTATTACCAAAAAATAAGCCAACTATGACCCCTATTATTTGATATTACAATGAGAGGAATAATAATTTTTTGGAGAATATGTGATTGATAAGAAGATAAAAAAAATGAATTATAATTTAATAAAAAATAATGGAGGTCAAACGGGGGCCATATTTGAGTCAAGATTATCATTCCCACGAGAACTAGATCTTTAATGCTTAATTTACTCTTTCTAACTACTATTTGATGAAAAGAAACAAAGAATTGTGAATTGTTTAGATTTTTTATCTAACTACTTCTAACAAATTGAAATTACCAAAACTGCACCCAATATCGAATTAGTGTTTTAAATATGGAATAGATATCAAGGCACAACAATATCATCTATTGATAATCTTTAAATTTTAATTCAAAATTCATAACCTAATGTAGTATTCGATCGAATTCTTTTATTGTATTCAATTTACTCATCTCAAGTTCTCATTGAGCCAATTTAATTAATTCAGTCGCATATCTCTATGCGAATCAATTTTAGTTAAACGAAATATTAGTTCTAAGAATTCACATAATGACCGCAATAATTAGTATAGATATATCTATACGTTATACTATATTACCGAATTTTAATATGTGGTCTAAATCTAAAACTCACATCTCGATTCGTAAAAGATTCACAAAATCATTGAATTAGTGATCAAGTAATTCAAAGCATTAAACACATAATTAAAAATTAGCACATAAATAATGAAAGAACTTGAATTTTGAATAAAAGAAATAAAGAGTCTCAAAAGATTACATTATTTGCCCTAATAAAAACTTGGGAACTCATAATAATGGAAGAAAAACACAAGATTTGCATTGAGTACATCACCGAATTTTGAATAGATATATGGAGAAGTGGATTAATCTTGCACCAAGTTCCTTTTATCGTCTCCAATCTTAATTCCAAACCGTAACTCTTGATTTATTTTTTTTCTCTCTTTCAATTCTCTCTAATTCTCAAGTTGTATCTTGTGCCTTTCAATGTGTGAAACCGTCTACAAAAATTCATAATTTCTTCTAATTATACTTTTCCTGTTATTTTTCCTGAATTTGGAGTCTTTCTAGACTATTAACAAGCCAAAACTGTGCAACCGTAGAGCAGATAGCGCGGGCCGTGCGGCGCAACGCCTGAGCTCCGTGATGTACAATCTGGGTAGCGCCTGAGCGTTGCATCTCTATTTTTCTCCAGCTTCTTCTGGGTAGTCGCGATGCCAAGGCGACTTGGCCCTAGTGCTTGGGCGTTGTCTTGCTGCTCCTTTTCCTTGACTTTAATTTGTTTGTTTACTTTAGTACCCTTTAACACCACCTCGCAAAACTTTTAAAACAACACTAACAAATACATTAAAAATGTTTTATACTCGTAAGATCTAGCAAATAGTCAAGTTAAGATGTGTAAACCTTGTGAGTAGAAACACGCTCATCATGAATCCCATAAAATAAGTGATTAAAATTAATTTCGACTTTGATTTTTAAATTAAAAACTAAATTTTAATCCCTACCAAACAAATTTAAAGCTCTAAATGTAGCCTTAAACTAGAATGTAAAGCATGGTTTGAGTAAAATTTTGGGCATTGTGGCCATATGCATCACAAAAACAATAATTATTTTTACTGTCCAGTAATATCAATTATTTTATAAATTATGGATGTCCATAAGTTTTCTAGAATTGCTATTCAAATGTTAATTACAAAAGTCTATAACCTCCATAGTCTTTATTTATGTCCCTCGTTGGTTATAAATTGTAAATTTGTGATGATCATTCTATACATAGGGATTATAAGTTGTGACAGCAAAAAGTGACAAGA
>CAIGRT010092625.1:0-12099 GCA_903798405.1 Fraxinus platypoda
AGTATAAAAAATTTCTTGTCCAGACTCCGTGAAAAGAAAAAGCCCCCTATATATATTTTTTAAAATCCTTCATGTAAGCAAACATTTATGCATATCCAACCAAAAATCCTCAGCTCATTCTCAACTAAAGAGGAAAAGTGCAAACAAAACTCTCAAGTCACCTACATTTCTCCATCCCCACCTCTATTTTAAGTCCCTTTTCACATTTTTGTGTAGTATTTCGATGGAACTTCGTTTTGTTGCAGTTCTTGTTTCAATCACTTTGTTCCTCTTTTTTGATGCCTACTTATGCACCGCTGCTACTCCCATTTACTCTTCAAGGCTGATTCACAGGTTTTCTGACGAAGCGCAGCAGCTTTGGGTGTCGAAAGGGAAGAGCAATGGAAAAAGTAATACCCAAGGGGCGTGGCCGGAGAAAAAGAGCTTGGACCATATGAGATTGCTGTTGGGCGGTGATTTGAAGCGGCAGAGGCTCAGGCTTGGGACCCAGAATGAGCTTTTGGTTCCTTTTCAAGGCGGCCAAACTTATAATTATGGCAATGACTTGGGTTGGTAAGTGTATTTTCGTTTGTTAATTTTGTCTTAGTTATTTTGGAATTTATTTTTGTTTTGCTATGTATTGCGTGTCTATCTCTATGTGTTTTATAGTTTTATGTATTTGGGGTTAGGGCTTAAGATGACGTTTGATTGTCTAGCCAAATATATGAAATTTCTGGAAATATTTGCTATTTTTCAGCAATACGAATTCGTGCATACAGTGAATGTTTTAAATAGCTGAGTAATTTTTGTTCTATATTATGAATAAGTAACTATAGAAGAAGATATCATAATTTTTCTGATTTGGTTAAACCAATTTGTGCTGAACATTACATAATAGAATTGTGATAAAATCGGAAATTTTCTGAGATTAAAGGCAAAGAATATTATTTATCCCACTTTTTTTGTTTGATTTCCATAAAAAAATGAATTATGCTATGCTGGGCAAATAAGCGAGCACAAGGAAATTGCCAAGCTGGAAAGCCAGATATTCACATTGTATCAACTTGCTAACCATTTTACAGTGTAGTGATGTACGTTGTCTTGGTCTCAATCTGGAAGGCTGCACCTCCGAACATATATCCCTGTTTTTTTGGCTTCTGCTAACAATGGCGCCTCCAAATCTTGATTTTGACTCGATTATCGAGTTTTGGCATTCCGCATGATGTAACTATAGCTTGAGTCCAAGGGACAGGAAAAAATATCATACCAATTTGGAATACAGTCTGTTTATGATCAATACTAATTTTAAAGACGAATATTTGATTGAATGAGAGTGGGCATGCCAAACAAGTAGGTTGCAGTTTTTTATGGCTCGGCCTTGACTCTTGATGCCTTGGCATCACGTCACATCTGTTACTTCTTCCCCATAGTGGAAATGATTACAACATCTTCAACTTAATGGTATCCGTGCATAAAGAGAAATAATATTTCTTATCCTTTAAAGTTATTTATCTCTAAAAATAAGAAAGATATATGAATTCCTGTTTCTTCCCTCACAGCAATCTAAATTTACCACTTGGCATTGCATACCTCATTCATGCCCTAAACAAGTTCTGTGAAGCCCATTTAATGGACATGCGAGGGTGTTACTCCGTATTAGTTTTAACTTTACCATTCAAAAATGTAAGTATACTACATTCTGGAATGCCTGTGCCATGCTCAAACTTCTGGCGGTTTAGCTTTACTTTGTAAATATGGTAAAGATTTAAAATCAGCTATACACAGTATCATGTTCTTTTTCCTTCTAAAGTGATCTTCTAGTATTTGTTTAGTGAGATATTGTTCTGATATGTAGTATATGTGTAGCACATTAATAATTACACTGCTGAAGCTTTTAGCTAGTCAATAAACGCTTGCTATGCTTGTGTTCTTTTCTATTCTTTTAGCCTAAGTTTCCTTCTTAGTACAAATTCATATTATTGGGAGTCAAATTATATCTTAATTGGTCCAAAATCCATTACATGACAATTGAAGGATTAGAATGTTACTTCAATGTACTTGTGGTAATACCTGTTTTTTAATTCTCGTTGCATTACATGGTAAAATAACCCATATGAAAACAAAAATCCATGGAAAAGCACGAGAAAGTGGAAAGATTAAATCTTGATTTCCAAATTGGCAGTTCATTTGTTATCTTTGGACTCAAATATCTAGATTTAAATATTTGCTTTCTTGACCTCTTTACTTGCAACATGGTCGAAGGTCCAATGGATGTTTCCATGGCTTCACCAAAACAATCTTATTCACATTGAGAAAATTATTTGATACCGAATGGGATGAGGCCAGAAAACTGGACAATGATGACTCAAATAAGACTAGACAACATTTTTATGTCAACATTTATCCAAATTTAGCCCATGTGTGGTGGGGATTAAAATTAGATTTTTAGCAGATTTTTATAAAAGTTGATGAAATGTGTGGTTGAAAAGTTGTGGGTCCCATTAAATATGTGATTAAAATTAATTGTTGAATTTGACTTACATTAAAATCTAGATTAAAATTTCTACCAAACAAGGGCTTGATGTTTGATTATTACGTGATTATTCAATTGCAGGTTGCATTATACATGGATTGATGTGGGGACGCCAAACACTTCTTTCCTTGTCGCATTGGATGCTGGAAGTGATTTGTTTTGGGTTCCTTGTGATTGCATACAATGTGCTTCACTTTCTTTAAGTCACTACTCCATGTTGGTTGGTATCCATCTCCAATGTCGGATGCATTCTGTTTTCCTCATTTTTCTCTATATTGTCGAAAATATTTTCCGTACTTCGGCATTGGAGTTCTAATGAGAAATTTCGCACAGTTTCCTAATTAAGCCTATGTTTATAAAATTCAAACTACTTATTATACGTACATTTCGTGGGACCCGCGAGTACTACCTATATATCTACCACTTATTTCCATCTACTTATAAACAAAACCTTTATAAACACTTCCCTTACATGCTTTACTCTTTTTTGAGGAACAAAATTTCAATATATGTTGAAACCTTGAGAAGATAAGAAACGTCAGATTTTTCACTTTTTTGCATATTATTACAAACAAATATGGAATTGAGCAAATTAATTTATTGGTATCTGAGTCTTCATATCTGAAAAGTCAAGGAATAGAATGCGGTTTTTATTTTAACTCAAAGGAACCCCATGTCTCTCCTATCCAGCCCTGGCAATCTTCAGAAAAATAATAAAGAATCCTTTTTCTTTAACATAAAAATTGATTTTCAATGCAGTTTTAGCTGTTAACTCTTCAGTGAGATGCTATGACTCTGACCTGTGATAGGGTACATAGTAAGTGATAGCAGGTTTAGCACTTAATTCTCCAGTGATTGATTGGCAGGTGCTCCCTCCTGTTTGGGGCATCTATTATGCAGGATAGAGATCTAAGTCAGTATAGTCCATCCCGCTCGAGCACTAGCAAGCAGTTACCGTGCAGCCATGAGTTGTGCGACCATGGGCCCAATTGCAAAAACCCAAAGGAGCACTGTCCTTATACTGTTAATTACTTATCAGAAGATACTTCAAGCTCAGGATATCTGTACGAGGATCGGATATATTTGGCCTCTGTGGGAGGGAACAAACAGCCAAGTACTGCCCAGGCTCCTGTAATCTTAGGGTATGTATAGTTTATCTGTCTGAAATCTTCAACCTTGTTTCATTTTCGCGTTTCTTAACATTTGTATATTTTTTCTCAATTGCAGCTGTGGTAGCAAACAAAGTGGTTATTATTTGGAAGGAATTGCCCCTGATGGTCTCATGGGATTGGGGCCTGGGGGCATTTCTGTTCCTAGTTTGCTTGCAAAATCGGGACTTGTTCCACATTCATTCTCATTTTGCTATGACAAGAGCTATTCTGGGAGACTGTTCTTTGGGGATCAAGGGCCTACATGTCAAAGATCTACTCCATTATTACCATTGAAAGGAAAATCGTAAGTCTATGGTCTATTTAAATAAGCTGTTACTATGTTCATTTTATGTACTTGTTACTTTAATCATTCTAGTATTTACGGGTGGGTTAAGATTTTTCTTCTTCAATTTCTTTCTTTCCTTTGTCAGGGTTGCCTATATTGTCGAAGTGGAGAGTTACTGTGTTGCGAATTCCTGTCTAAAGATAACTCAATTCAAAGCACAAGTAGATACTGGGTCATCATTCACATATCTTCCACACGAGACGTATGAACAAGTTGTTGCTGAGGTTCTCCTCTTCTCTCTTAAGATTTACAATTCAATTCATTTATTTATCTCTTTCTAGTTTCATCGATAGTATCATATTCCTCGTGATATTTCTATCACATTTCTGTTTATTACAGTTTGACAAACAAGTTAATGCTAAAAGGATCACAGCACAAGGATTTGACTACTGCTACAAGGCTCGGTAATCCCAGATTAACTTGATCAACGTTTCATTTTCTACCTCAGTATATTTTAAAAGTTGCTTAGTTTCCCATATCTCTCTTATTAGAGCTGATTGTCAGTGGTCATTTGAATTAATGCAGTTCACTAAAATTACCCAGCATGAAACTCATTTTTTCCATGAACCAAAGCTTTGTAATTGAAAATCCCATGTTCCAGGTTGTTGACAATCAGGTGCGTATTTGTAACTTTCTAATTTCGTCATGTTCTGGTGACAGTTGACACTAAACAGTAACTGCTTTATTTGGCATCATTGAACAATAATTTAAACTGAGCTAAAATGATTGAAGAACATCCATCACTTTATTCCACGAAACCTATGGCGTGTTCGGTAGGAATTAAAATCGGATTAAAATTGAAAAACTAGCCGTTATTGTTGACTTTTATTAGACGGGTGGGACCCAATAACGACTATATTTTCAATTTTAATTGGATTTTAAGATTTGCCAAACATGCTCCTAATTAAGTCTTTTTGAAGTTACTATATCCCAGTCTTTGATTGGATTTGATTGCTACGCATATTAAGAGGGTGTTTGGTGGGGATTAAAATTAGATTTTTAGTAGATTGTGATAGAAGTTTTTGAAATGTGTGGTTGAAAAGCTGTGGGACCATAAAAGATGTGGTTAATATTAATTGTTTGACTTTGACTTAGATTAAAATCTGATTTTAATTTGTACCAAACAAGCACTAAATATGGTTATGTTCTTTTCAAATTAGTAGATCACTGTTCACATAAATATTTGATATGACCATTTGATTAGAAATTATCCATTTATTCACTTCAGCCCCGTTTAGAGATTCTACTTATTATTGGAATATGTGAATTGCTATCTATAGTGCTGCTAGGCACAGCTGAAAACTGTTGGGTTATGGTTATGAGAGTTGGTTGTTAGATAATTGATTATTGAACAAGCAGTAGTGTTAGTCTTTACCCCAGCTGTAAGAATCATACTTTGAACTGTCATAATCTACGGATTGGCAGATAAACAGACTGACAACTGTTATATATATTTTAAAAAGACTGGGAAGTGATCCAAATTTTTGAAAAACCACGAGATTCTAGACCACATTCTCATATTTTCCAATGTATTAGTAGTTCATTACTAACTTGTTCAGCCGCTCTCCTAGAAAATACATCACACTTAATTTCGTAGCCTATGTTTGAACCTATAAACTGTTCTTAAACTCTCGAGACGCATTTTATCCACCCATTTCGGGGATCAACAAGTACTATACACTTATCCACTGTTCATTTCTATCTATTTATAATTTAAATTGTTTGTAAACACTTCCCAAACATGCTTTTAATGTAATGTATGCAAATTTTCTGTTTTTATCTTGGAGTTTATAATATAGTGTATTACTAACTTTGGATGGATATGCCTAGATAATAAACATTCTTTTCCCTGTATGCTTATTTTGCGATTTTCCATCACTCTCGGTACTTGAGAAATAGAATACAAAAAATTGTTCGTGTTTGATCTGTCTTGGAGTGCTTTTGCAATAAGTAATTGATAATGTGCAGGGAGACTTAAGTTGCTTAGGCGTACGTCCTATGGACGGGGATATTGGTATCATTGGACGTAAGTACATATTTCCGTGCACATAATGATATAATCATACGTCTGTCTGTTACTTCCCCTTTTGTTCCTCTCTCATGCAGAAAACTTCCTGATGGGTTACCGCATGGTTTTTGATTGGGAGAAGTTGAAGCTGGGTTGGTCTAATTCTAACTGTAAGTAAATTTTGCGTATTTGATTCTCTTAACAATTGTTTTATAAAAACAGGAAATATTAGGAATTAGGTGGCGATTGTTGCGTTCCATAAGAAATATAAACGGATAATTTTGAAATTCACCATCTTTCACACATGTTCAATAACTTACATTAGTGGACCTGAAATGACATATTCTAGTATAAAATGCATTGTAAAAGATTATGATTACCATAGTGACGTGGGAGAAAAAGAATTCAAGACAATAAATGGTAATTATAAAATTATTAGAAACTAACCTAGCTTGCATATTGAATTATAACCCGGACCCGTGAACTGGCCTGTCCGCTTGACAGTGTTAGATCAATTTACAACCAAACCGATCAAACCTTGGCTGTTTGGAAAGAAAACCAGCATCCTGTACGGATGAACCGGGCGGGTTTTTTGCAGTCTTTTTAAAAAACCTAAACTGTGGCTTGAACCTTGGAACTCAAGGTAAATGAGGCCGCCACCACTATGCTAAGAAGGTTATTCTTACCTGAAGGTCTAAAATCTGAATGAATATATTTTAACATCAACATACTTATCAATATAGGAAAAAGAAAAATATCTCATTTCTCAACCTTTAAACACTTGTAAAAATAATAATCATAATTTTTACTAATTATTTAACTATCAAATAGCTATTTTAACCAAGACTTATAAAAGTTGGTTACATTTATTCCTCAAATTTCTATTTAAATATTATTTTTGTTAGGATTTTGACCCGTTAATGACCCACCGGTTCAACCAGAGACCTCGTCGGGTCGCGGAAACTATGATTGAAACTCTACAATAAGTGCTCTAAATCATGAATCTATTTTATTCATAATACATGTCAAATGTACTTGACTATGATTTATACATATAGAATGTACTAGATCTAATATTCATGTATAGAATGCTCCTACTACTAATATAAATAGGAGGACTCTTAGGTTTATTTCAAGCAATAAGCAAAGCAACTAATTAAAGAAATACACTTTTTTCAAGAGAATGAACTTCTTCTTTTGTAGTGTTCTTATAAATGTGTCTGCGGTTATGGCTGCTTGATTTATTTGAGAGTACACCTTTGCTTCTAATAAATATATGACTAATATTTAATGAAAGTTATTACAAGATACGGTGAAAGTAAAATCATTATTTGCTTTCCAGTTTTAATTATAGATGATCTTATTATTGAGTAAAAATAATTCGTGTCCACAGGTCAAGACATTGGTGACAGCCAGGAAGTCCACCTGACACCTCCCCCAAGTGGTGCGTCGCCAAAATCTTTGCCAATAATCGAACAACAGCACCCCGCCAGTGGGCACGCTGTGCCACCTGCTGTTGCTGGTCGAGCTCCTCCAAAACCGTCCGCAGCCTGTCCTCTTTCCTCGCAGCATCATTATGGTATTACAAGTCTGTTTCTGTTCGTATGGACCATATGTGTAATTTAACCAATAATCTTTTCAATTAGTATGTATTTGTATATCTTTCGATTGATCTCTTGTATCTAAATCAGGTCAATAGAGTATTTTGGTCTGTTGTTACACTTGACGTTGGATGATTTTCTATAGTAAAGTCTACAGCTATCTGCTGCTTTGTGTCTAATTGCCATCATCTCATGTGAACTGCCATTGATAACTTAATCGTTTTTTTGTCTTTGCATCGATGTTGGAAATGGATTTTGGAAGATCAAAAGTAGCATATATAAAAGCCTTGTGTCGAAAAGAGAAAACGAGAATTCCTCGATGCATTGGGATAAGAATTTTGACTATTGCATACAAGTGAGGTCCATAAATTGTTCAACTAACAATATAGAAGTGGGTACTATGAATCTTTCAAAATGTGTGGATAAAATGAGGCTCGAGTATTTATATACATTTTATAAAGCATGGGCTACGCTACTTTTGTTTTGAAGGAAAAAAGGAACTTGATTCCCACACATCAGGAATGATCTCCTACCCATGGTGTGTATAAGTTATATTGTCCATTGTTGATGTGGCGTTGTCACGTCAATGGTCAAGTCTCCAATTTTTGACAACTTAATGTTAAATTGTAAAAAAATTGTAGGCTTGATCGCTAATGTAACGGCCACATTAGCAGTTGGCAAGATAACTCGTATATATGGGTAGAATATTATTTCTATCCCACACGTGTATGTAAATGACCATAACATAAAAGTCCATCAATTTGATGCTGCATAGGGGAGTCAATTATACAGGCTTATGGAATAATTCTGTGAAAAGGCAGCATGTTAATGTTGCATTATCATGGATATTTTGAATATTATTATCCAATGTGTAAATGAGGATGTTAAGATGACTTGGTGAGCATGTTATGTCGGGTAACATAAGAAATGATAACGATGACGTAGATTGAGGATGAATTTAAAGAATTATGACTTAGTAGGTCGGGACAGTTTTGTGTAGATTTAAAGAGATTTTGTATGTAAGGACACAATCTCAATAAGGCAAGTAGAGACTAGAAAAAGAGAGATTAAAGTTGAATTTTGTAGTTGCTAAGGATGTGATTGTTTCAGAGTTTGAACGAGTCAACGAAAAAAGATTTATATAGTCGACCTTGAATGAACAATGTTTGATTTTTCGAGGTACTAAATTTGTTATCATAATTGTCTTAGACAAATAATTTTGTATTGAGCCATTTGGCTATACTATTAGTATTTTCTATGAACTCCAGGGATAAAGGCTATAGGGCATTATGAGCTTGTTTGGAAAGGATTAAAATCCAATTAAAATTGAAAATATGGTCGTTATTGGATCTCACTCGTCTAATAAAAGTCAGTTCAAACGGCTATATTTTTAATTTTAATCTGATTTTAATATCTCCCAAACAAGCTCTATATATGTATGTGCAAATTGCAAGTTTTGGTCTGCAGGATGAATCTCCTTTTGATATATTCCAGCCTTGGTCGATTTAGACACGAATCCTTCTTTTTATTTTCTGATTTTTTTTTTAATTTTCTCATTTCTTATTCAATTTATTCATGTTCTTCAAATATTAATCAAATCTAAACATATAGACATTTTATTTTATTTTATTTTATTTTATTTTTTGCTACTTGTTCTTAATAAAATTGAAGTCGAGTTACACGCATTTTTGTAGTCATTCCGATTAATTTAGTGTTACATTTTGTATCCATTTCTTTGGGTATGGATTAATGTTTTGAGGGTCCCATTTCTTGTCAATCGACACGATAAACTTAATCAAAACTCAATCATGCACTTAACTTTAAATCATCATGATTATATAATCATATCATTAAATTGATAATTCCGACCAAGATAGGCTTCTCAGGATCTTTGAAAAATCTAATGTTTCGTGCTGCGATAGAGACCCCATTAATTTTGTTTTGGAAACTTGCAAATGCAATTCAGACAACTGCCTGGTATTCGGACAAAATGTTTGTGAATGCACTATTTTCAGGGGCCTTTGGTGGGTACCCCCCTTGTGTGTCGTGGAACTTGGGCAATTTCTCTATAGTCAAAATTCTGAATATATCATGTAGTCATATAGAAATACTTGTCCATTGTTCTATTTGGGATTAATTTTAGATCGCTAACTTTTGATTGTCAAAGAGTCGGAAGTTGTTTTAAGCGTTTTGGTAAAATTTTACAAAGCGATTATAGAAAAAAAATGTACAATCAGGTAGTAAATTTTTAGAACGAACAAAATAGTAGCTTTCCGAATTTTGTTTTTAAATTTTTTCACTTATTTATAATTGGAAAATCAATTTTAGCTCTAATTAATTGAAGTAATTCCTTTTATTTCATGGATTTATTAGTATTTCAATACTAAAACATCTCCCATTCCATAGTTCACATTAAAGATAACTTTTTAAAGCATGTGATATTTTTTCTTATTGTATGAAAATAGAGAAATTGAGAATATTAAATTACTCTATCGATATTTTGTCATTTTGGAAGATTGAAAGTAGCATATGTAAAAGCCCTTGTGCTGAAAAGAGAAAATAAAAAAGAAAAAAGAAAATTCCTTGATAGATTGGGACAAGAATGAGGGAATCTCTTGGTAGCTAAGTTATGAGAATGAAGTTAAAATGGTGTAATGATATGATACAATGTCTTGGGCATTTTAGGGTTGTGGCACTTAATGCTTTTTATATATTTGAAGGAAAAGGAACTTGATTCCACACGTATATTCAGAATTAGAAACCCTTATTTTATATCAGAACAATAAAATGTCGGTAAGAAAATAAAGACACAAAGAGCACATAATATTTATAGAGATTCGTTTCAATATGAGTCTACGCCCTCGTCCTGCGTTGATTAACTATGATGAAAAGAAGTTTACAAGAGAAAAATCGCACACCGTATTTTTTCTAACATCTCTCTTTCAATGATTATAACATTAATGACGATTCTCTATTTATAAAAAAATTAGGGTAAAATCGAAATTCATAAACTATCCTTACTGAAATTTTGATCAGGGGCCAACACCCTTGACAGTGGCTTCCTACCCCTTATCTAATTACATGATCATAACATGATTCGCATTCCAATTTCGCGTAGGAACAATAATTAGGCTCCACAACTTAATAATGTAGATAACTGATCAAAACATAAAAGTCCATTTTATTAGATATTGGTGCATGGGGGAAGTCAAACAATTTGGCTATTGCTTTAGGTTCTTTTGTCTTTATGGAATATCAATGTGAAAAAGGCAGCATGTTCATGTTGGTCAAATAGTGGATATGAATATTCTTGATCTATTACAACTTGTATATGCAGGAACCTATCCTTACATGAAGGATCTTTATCGCTAAGGATTAGTTGCTTAGATCTTTTAGTCGACTCTGAAATTATTGAAAAAACAGGTTTCATTTTGAATTGCTTTGATTGTTTAAACGATTAATTTCTTATGAAGCTTTTCGGATATATTCGTAGTTTAGAATGCGTGATATGTTACCACTGGATAAAGGGAATAGGGCCATCATATGTATGGCCGAAGTACAAGGGTTGATCTACACGATGGATCTCCTTTTGAAATATGCTGCCTTTGTCGATTTGAGACGCGAATCCTTCTTTTTATTATCTGCTAGTTTTCTATTTTCTTGCTCAATTATTATGTGTTTTCCGACAATAAATGAACTCTTGCTCACAATAAATTCACTCGCAACGTGATTCATTTTTTGTTACTCAATTCAATTAGATCTCATAATCCGAACTTTTATTTACATATTAATTTAAAATTTATATCGAGTCCTCTCCTTTGTCAATACAACAAAAACATATCGAATCCCATCCTTTGTCGATACAACAGAATATAAGAGTAATGGAAAACTGCATATTCTATTCATCCAAATGGAACAAACAACTTTTGTCAACAGTTATATGTATTGTTTTCTCAATAAATTTAGATCGGCACTTCCATTTCTATCAAAATTCTGAAAGCTATTCATCAACGAGTGTGTCAAAACATGATTGTTCGTGACCACAAACACTGATTGTTTATAACGAGAAAATATCACATCGTTCTCTTTCGTTCATATCTCAAATTCCACAAACACAAATTATTCGTGACGATGATAATTAATTAAGGAATGCAATTATGTACATTGTATGATTTATAGAATTCAAAATTATATTATATTATAAACGTTACGACACGTTTATCAATTAGTGACATGTACGAGAAAAATAATAAATTTCATATTATCCAATTTTACCTACCTATATTATGGATATGGTCGGTTAATATGTAACCATAGATAACATAAGATCTTCCTTAATTTTGGTCAATACAATTTGTGCTATTCTTTCCTTCTGTGTCAAATTAGCACTAGTTGTTTAGAGATTGATTTTTTCTCTTCTAATTAAACATTTTAATTTAGGGCCTGTTTGATTCATCCAAATTTTCCATGGAAAATGGAAA
>CAIGRT010092634.1:0-10793 GCA_903798405.1 Fraxinus platypoda
TTGCTATTAATTATAAATTTTTAATCCGCATTTACACCTATTCTCCCATCTTTAGGTGTAGTTTGGGTCGAACTGCGTATTTTCATAGAGGAAATCACCTTTAAGCTTTATTACGAGATATTATAACAATAGAATGGACGATTAAGGTAAGAGATGCTTGTAGTGAGTCAAGTGCAAGGAGATGAGGTTTTGAGCGTATTTATTACAGGGAGAGAGGATTTTAATTAATTTTAGGGTATTATTCTAATTTGTTATTTTTTAAGGATAATGAGCCTAATTATCCCAAGATAAAACATGTGTTGAATCATAATAAGACATGGGCTATTAAGCCCATGCGCACAATCATGGACTCAAGCCATGCATGTGCCTACTGGTTTCTGCAAAGGCAAAAGTCAGAATTCTTAAACCATGCGTGTATAGAAAACTAGGCGTTATGACTGATTTTATTATTTTTGATTCTTAGTAACGTTTCATGATAAAATCAAAATTTTCATGGATAATCGACACTATTTCGTGGTTGTAAATTGAAATCTATAAATAAGTCATACATTTCAATTATTAACACATGATAAATCATCAATCTATATCAATATTATAGTGCTTTTATTCCATTCATTTTCATATTCAAACCTTCAAACCGTTTTTCAAATTCCTAAAGAAAAACAAAAGTGTTCAAGTGTTTTCTTCATTAAGGCTCGTTCAATTCTACAAAAATATCTTTTAAGGACAACGATTACGCGTACAAGTCTCATTCCTAGTTTTTCGGTTTTTCTTTCTGCTACTTTTGTTCTCTTATCCCTTTCTTCCAAATTTTTATAACAACAACCTAAAACGATATTCTTGGAGAACGAGAGAACCTTGGCTACCATGAAACTCAAGAATCAAGACCTCATAAGGTTGGATCGATTTGATGGAACGAACTTCACCTGGTAGCAAGACATTTTAAAGTTCTTACTAATGGCATTGGATCTTTTACATACTTTATTCGAACTGGCACCACTACTAGAATATACAAATGGAGACTCTAACGTTGTATAGGTTGAAAGACAAAAATGCCAACATGATGAATTAATTGGTAGGGGTCACATTCTAACTGCAGTATTCGGCCGGCTATATGATCTCTACACCAACACCATTTCGAAGAAAGAGATTTGGGATGCATTAAAAAACAAATACAAAGTCAATGAAGAAGTTACAAAGAAATTTCTAATATTAAGGTATTTTGATTTAAATTGTTGGAGAATATTCCTCTATTTTCTCAAGTGCATGAATTGTAAGTGCTTGTCAACAAATTGAAGGTGGTCAAAATAGAACTTTCGGAATCCTTCCAAGTGGGAGCAATAATTGCAAAACTCTCAGAGACTTCGAAAGAATATCGAAAGAAAATTCTTCATAGTTCCACAGATTATTATTTGAAACAAATTCAGAAACATCTCCAAATTAAGAAAGAATCGTGGGCAAGACATAAGAATGAAAACTCTTATGAAGTCATTTCAAAAGTCAATGTCGTGAAAAAAGACCGAGCAGTCCAACAAATCAAACAAAATGAGATCTTCCAACAAGGACTACAAAAAGCTCAAGAAGTAACCCAAAGGAGATTGTTTTGTTTGTGAAAAACCCGAACATTGTGTAAAAGATTGTTGGCATCGAAAACAAAATAAGAAAGATGGCAAAGTAAACTCCATTGATGAAAATAATATTGTGACTATCGTGAGCGAAATCAATGTTATCGAAAAAAAAGGTTCCTAGTTGGTGATATGATACATGTGCAACAATTTATGTATCATATGATAAGTCACTCTTCAAGATTTATCATGAGCCTGACGGAGAACAAGAGATACGAACGGGTAATGAAGGTCTTCAAAAATGGTTGGGAGAAGAAATGTTGATATCATCTTCACTTTCGGAAAAACTGTTACTTTAACTAATTTGTTACATTTTCTCAACATGAACATGAACTTAGTGGAGATACATTGGGAAAATGGGGCATTAAAAGTGTTTGAGTCAAAAAAATTTGTACATCCTGAAATGGGAAATTTGTTGGAAAATGATGTTCTTGTGAAGAAATGATCAAATTATGTAATGTTGACAATATAAATAAAAATAAATTTGATTTTGCTTACTTGATTGATTCTTTTACAGTATGTCATGCTATATTAAGTCACATAGGTGCTAATACAATGAAAAGAATATTTATATATGACATGATTGCTTATTATGTGAATGATGCTTATAAATATAAAACTTGTATATAATCTAAAATGATAAAGAAGTCTTATCAAAGTGTACATAGGACTTCACAAATTTTAGAACTTGTTCATATGGATATATATGAATTGATTGTAATGTTAACAAGGGCATCGATATATGTATTTTATTACCTTTATATGCGATTATTCTAGATATGAGTATGTTTATTTAATAAAACATAAAAATGAAGCGTTTGATATGGATAAAATTTATAAAAATGAAGTTGAAAATTACTTAACAAAGAAAATAAATTTTTTTAAAAGTGATAGAAGTACTGGTGAATAATTTTCTAGTGATTTTAATTCATTTTGTAAGCAACAAGACATAATACATCAATGTTCTGTACATAGGACACCCGAATAGAATGTCTTGGTTGAAAAGAAAGATAAGACATTAGTTAAAATGATGAATGCTATGTTAACTTATATTAAGTTGCCATTTAATTTATGGGATGAATCTTTGTTGAGTGCATATAGAATATTAAATAGAATTCCTTCAAAATTCACTAAGGTTTCTCCATAAGAATGGTAGAAAGGAAGAAAACCAAACATTGGATCTTTCAAAGTGTGAGGTTGTCTTGCATATTGTAAGAACATGGACTTTAAAAGGACCAAGTTGGGTCTAAGAGGCATTAAATATGCATTTGTTGGATATACTAGTAATAGCAAATCCTATCTATTACTAAATTTGGAGACCAATGAGATAATTGAGTCAAACGAGGTAGAGTTCTTTGCGAATTCACTATCTTCGGATAATGATTTAAAGGAAACTTATAAAGTGATTCCTAACTTTAGTGGAACACAAGAGGAAACATTTACTAAAGATATTGATGAATCTAGTGAACCTCAAAAAAACAAAAGAACTAGAAAAGAGAAGACATTGAGATTGAATGAAATAAATTCTCAACTTATTTCACTTTACTTAATAGAGAAAAATGAGAAGAATGTTATAAGAAAAATACATTTGTTCTACAAATGGAATCAATCCTAAGACTTAGAAAGAATCTATGGCTTTTGTGATAGTATTTTTTTAGGAAGATGTAATTAAAGATGAAATTGATTCAATTATGTCAAATAATACATGGGGACTTGTGGATTTATCACCCGGATCTGAACCTATTGATTGTAAATGGGTTTTAGAAGAAAATACAATATAGATGATTATCTTAATATCTCTAAAGTTAGATTACTAGTTAAAGGTAATTAATAAAAGGAATGAACTGATTATTTTGACACATATACACTGACAGCTAGAATAACATCAATTATTCGCATTAACATGCATATACGACTTGTATGTTTATCAAATGGATGTCAAAATGACATTCTCAAATGACAATATCAACAAAGAGGTTTATATGAAACAACCAAAAGTGTTTGTTTTACCCAGTAATGAACATATGGTGTGCAAATTAGTAAAATCATTATGTGGTTTAAAACAAGTACTAAAGAAATGGCATGAGAAATTTAACTTAGCAATTATATCATTTGGTTTCATATACAATAGTGTAGATAAGTGTTTATATTCTAAAATATTTGATAAACATGTAGTATACATTCAAGATGAAGAATCTTCGACAAATGGATACTTTATTGGGTATCCAAGTTACAAAAATTAGTAGGGTATTTGAGCCAATCACATTATGTAGAGAATATGATAAATAAGTTCAAACACTTGAACATAAAAGAATTTAGTAACCCCCTTGATCTAAGCTCTAAATTTATAAAGAATGATGAAAGAGTCATTGCTCAACTATAGTGTGTAAGTGCTATAAGTATTCTTATGCATGCAGTTCAATGCACAGTACTAAATATAGCATTCGTGGTTAATAAACTTAGTAGGTTTATCAGGAATCTAAGCAAGAATCATTGAAAGGTCATTGAGAGAGTTCTTGGATATTTAAAAAAATAAAAAACTAGGTGTGCAATATTTAATATTTTCAGCTATATTAGAAAGATTTTACTAATGCTAGTTGGATATCTAACACCAGCGAAAATAAATCTACTTCGAGTTGGGTGTTTACTCTTAGAGGATGTGAAATTTCTTGAAAGTTTAAGAAAAAAAACATGCATAATGCATTCAGCTATAGAATCTAAATTGGTGGCATTAGCTGACATCGGGGAAAGAAATTGAGTGACTTAAGGATCTCCTATATGAGACACCTTTGGAACCAAAGACTACATCTTCGATATTTATTTTATGTAATAGTCAAGCCATATTAGTAAAAGCATACAATGAGACATACAACGAAAAGTCTATACACATAAGTTTAAGATCCTAAGTAAGAAAATTAATCAAGAGTGAAATAATTTTACTTAATTATGTTAAGTCAAATGAAAATTCACCAGATCTTTTAACTAAATCACTTAATAGAGATTTAGTGATATCTACATCAAGTAAGATGGGGTTAAAAATTTTTTTTTACTAATGACGACTTGTCATTAATAAAATAGTAATCAATGGGTTCAAAAGGTAATAACAAGTTATTCAATAAGTGGATGGTTTCCGCATTATAATTTTCACAAGAGCAATATCCTAATTATATAATGCTGGTTGTTATTTAAAAGAAGGTTGAGCTTTAAGCTCTTGTTGAAGTTCAATACTAAGTACAAATATCTCTAAAAGTAATAAAGATATTGGAAGAGCTCCAACTAGATGAACTCTAAGGTGATGATGCCTCAATAGAGAGTTGGAGTTTCTTTCTTAAAAGTTCAATCAATAGGATAAGCGCAATGCAATGTTAGCGCTAAGCGAGTTTTGAGGAACTTGTAAAGCACATGACACTTGTGTGTGTTTTCACTGATATCATCACTAGGAATACATGGTTCAAAGCTATAATACTACTTGGAATTTCGATAATACTTTGAAAATTACGCTATGGTTAGATTCAAATAAAAATATATCTAAACCTTATGCATAAGTTCTGCTAGTTTGAATATGTGATCGATATAATTTTTGAACAAGTGGGAGATTGTTATATTTGATTGTTCGACAATTATATTGATAGGTAGAATTGTACGAATGTTATAAATTGGAAAAGATAAAATCGGTGTGAAATCAAAATTAAGGCATGGGCTATTAAGTCCATGCACGTATACATGGACTCAAGCCATACGTGCGCCTTTTGTAGAAGCCATAATGCTTGAACCATGTTATGAACCATGCTCACGCATGATACAAAGAACTAGCCGTTGTGCTTGATTTCCTGATTTTGATTCTTGGTGTTTTTTCATAATAAAATCCAACTTTTCATGGATAGTTGGCACTATTTCGTGGCTGTGTATTGAAATCTATAAATAATATGTGATAGATTCAATTATTTACACAAGAAAATCATCGGTCAACATCAATATTATAGTGCTTTTATTCCATTCCTTTCCATTCAAACATTCAAAGTGTTCTTTAAGTTCTTGGAAGGAAAACGCAAGTGTTTAAGTATTTTCTTATTAAAGGCTTGTTCAATCTCACAAACCATTTATCATGAATCCCTTTAAGCATTAAAAAAAATTCTAAAGGAGGCAAATATTATTTGAGGACAATGATTACCTTACAAGTTTCATTTCTAGTTTTTCGGTGTTTCTTACTGCTACTTTTGTTCTCTTCTCCATTTCTTCGATTTTTTTTTAACAACAGGAGCTGTTATAGACTTGTAGCAAACATTATTTGCTTATTCAAAATATCCGAAATCGCAATAAGCCCGTCTAGTGCGGGATGAAAGCTTATGGCAAGTATGCTTGGCCACCGAAGATCTAATAGGTTATTGAACAAGTGATTGTATTACTTATGGTTTTGACGAATATGCTTAATTTTTCCGTTACTTTTTGCTACTTTAGAGTTTACTGAAGTTGTATTAGATGAAGGAGTCATGCTCGATCATGATCGTTATTTCTCATTTTCTAATTCGATATATACCTTAAGTTTTGGAATCTATCATGTCTTGGGTCAGGTGAGCAAATGAACATCGATTCTTGTATTGTCTAGCTTGGCGTAGGTTTCAAGCTTCTTTCCATGCCAACAGCTCACCAGTTCATTGCTTCTCAACTTCGTAAAACATGAATAATTCCTCACAAGTTCGTGTTTTTTAGCCTTAGCTGGGTTGAGGTAACAAGTTAGACTGAAACCTTTTACTTACTTTTGCAGCATATCATATTACAAAATATACACCCATGTTGTCAACAAAATGCGCCGAAATTTATGCACCTAACTGGATTAACGTTTGTGGAAATTGTACCAAGGACTAGCAGGATTTGATGAGGAGAGAATGCACTACTCATGTTAATGGGAATATTGGGACTTGCACTTTACCCTATCGTACGTGAAATGTTAATCTATATGGATTTTTTCTTTTATTAACTAAATCAGAAAAAATAATCTTCACGTCTAGTTGATACTTAGCTCCTGTTTGACAACTATTATTTTCAAATTCTTTTTTCTAGATACTCATTTCCAATTACACATTTGCACAATAAAATATTCTGCACGTATACTCAAATTTTTTCCTTACTTCTTAATCACACATTCTCCTAAAAGTTACTATTTAAAACTCTATTTTTCTCAAATAATGGTTTTCAAACAGGGAGCTTAATGTACTATCTTCAACATAATATATGATATGATAATAGAAACATAGAATGGAAGTAGATAAGATTCATTTAGGGACAAACAGACACAAAAGTCATCCAGGATGTTGAGAGGTGTAAATGGTATTAGATTATGCATTCCAAACATCATCATGTTGGTAGGCCACTTTAATCATAGAAAACAAAAAACAATCAACAGAAAGATGAATATATATATATATATCTTGATATGCTTCAACAACAAAACCATATCCAAATTATTATTATTATTTTTACCTAAAATGGAAAAAACTGCATATAAGAAGAAATATACAATTGACATATATATTCTTTCACTTCTTTCTAAATATATTTGTAAGACTCCATTGGTCTGCAGTTACTAATATCTTATACTAAATTCTATATTAAGCAAAAGAATTTCGGAAAAATTCCGAGTTTCTCCTCCATATCCTCCGGTTTTAGGGCAGAAAATCAATTTTGCACTTGTGTTCTCCACCTTTACCTTTATTTTGAGACAGTAGCTAACATCGTGTTTGATTTGGAATGGACTTCTGGGAGGCAGAGCATTTGCATTTTGCTCGATTATCGCTAAGCGTCTGCAAAAGTAGATAAATGTGTGAAGGAACTAAAAATTTGAAAGTAACTACCATAAATTGCTTTATGTTTGCTGCGTTTAATACCTTGTACTGTATCTGGAGGTTCTTAATATAGTCGACCGCGAAATCTAACATGTCTGCTGTGTTCGTTTGCTGCCAAAAGAATAGATCATTTCTGAAATTCCAAATGGTTAAAGACTAACAACATTTTAGAAATGCTTACCTTATCCATGTTCGGGACAAGCTCCTGCAGCTTCCTCATTCTTTCACTGATTCGCGTTCTTCTTACCTGCATTAAATGTTCAGATTATCCGAGATACATCTCCATTTTTTTCATCTCATTCTTCTATATCATTACAATTCCGATAAAAATATTAACATATTAAGAGCAACTAAAAGGAAATTTACCCTTTCAGCGATACTTCGTGGATGAGTGGCACAACCTCGTTTTGCACGGATTTTACAGGGAACAGTGTCTTGGAGCTGCAGAAATTTCTCCACGGCAGCCATTTCAGCCGAAGTCTTTGGTAAACTTACATGGTGCGACAGAATATGTGCCCTATTTCCGAACTCCCCATTCTGTTTACATACAAGCAATACAGATTCATCAAATCTAAAGGAATCAAACTTAGTATGCAAATAACTGATAATTCCAAAATGATACCTCATTATTCACAAAAGCCTTCCCATCATTATCAAACTCCCTTTTAATTCCATTGAAGTTTTCTACAAAATTTGTAGAATCGTTCCAAGAACCAAACGGGAATCCAGTACTGTATGATAAATTGACGCAGTTGCTATTTCCGACCTTCGTATCATCAAGGCCACTTGCTCCACCACTTTCGTTCTCGACTTCTGTGATTCGAGACAACATTCCTAAGGAGGAGAAGCTCATATGATTCTTGAATGTGCTTGAAGATGGACTTAGATCAACATTAGCACCAGCTCTGTAACTTCCAATACCTCTTGCCGTGGCATAGCCTGCAAATTGCTGATACTACTTCAGCAAGACTACTTCACCAATTCCAAATTTATCATAATTTCTTGCTAAAAAAATGTAAAATAAGGTAAATAAGAGAGGAATGTGATTTTTTAACCCTTTCCCCTCGAATGAACCGAAGTGAAAACTTCTCTCCCCTGTTTCCCATTTTATTTTCCTTTAGATACAAACATAAATAACTTTATTGGAGTTCTATATTTAGCCTTATAAGTGCATCTTTGATATACAATATTAGATCATACAGACTGTAGACAAAATTTTAATTTCTTCTAATCGATAAAAGATGGAAATAATCGAAACTATGCAAACTTCTTTTGTAGATAAATCTTCACTGATTAGGTATTATAGCCCTCAAAATAAATCAGTAACTAAAAGGTGTACCATTTTGTGCAGTGTGGTGAGAGATGAGTCCAGCAGGGGAACTGTTTTGTCTCGTAAGACTGGAACCCATTTTTCCTTGTCCCTGATGATCCATTGTCCTTAAACCCGCAACTTTATACCCGCCGCCATCCACATGGACACCACTTTGCCGTGGATACTGCGGCGGCAACTGTGCAAATTCACTAACGGCAGACTTTTCACCACCACAATCAAATATTGTAGTCAATCCTCGAGTTTCAACTCCATTATTAAAATTAGCAAACAAGGAACTGGGAGCTGACCTAAACCTGGCTAACCCAGAATTGTTTTGATGGCTATAATTTGTGTTTGTTTCAGAATCCATGAATAGAAACTGCTGCTGCTGCTGCTGTTCATTAGGCCTCAAATTTGATGGAATTATAGGCCTCGAATCAGAAGATAATGCATGGGAATCACCATACATTCCTTCACCTTATCCCCAGAAAATTCTCAGGTCTTTATCAATAAGAAACTGCTTGTTTCTTAAGCAGTTGGAAGCCAAATCTTGTACTTGAAGCAACTAGATCTATGCTATTCTTGGGTTTTGTATTTACCAAAAATCAAATGGAATTCGGGGTTTTCCTCATAACACAGTCGGTGCTGGTGTGGTGACTCACGGGTTGGGGTGAGAGAAACAAGGGGATTGAAACCATCAGGTTTTTCTCACTTTCTTCTTTGAGAAATGGGTTTGATTTTCAGATAATAAAATATTGTCCAAAAGTTGCCATTATTGAACCGTTCTCAAAAAATAACGCAGTTTGGTAGTTACTTTCACTGTTGAATTAGATAATACAAATGAAATTATTCTTATCCTTCAGGCCTTTGCAATTCTGTGTATAAGAAAAAAAGGTTGCAGAAAAAATCTTATTTCATTTTTAGACACACGTTAGTGTTTTTTTTCTCTGACTATGTATAATACATGAGTAATGTTTTTTTCAACCACTTAACATCATAGTCGTCATACGTGGCATACATAGACAGTTAGTAATTTGATGCATTAATGCGGTAGTTTTTTATTGCCTTATACATCAAATCATTAACTGCCACATGTATGTTCTGTAGGGCGATTTTGGTGGTGAGCGACTGCAAATAACATTATTCACAATACATACGTTTTGCATGATTATCTTAGGCTTATTAGTACAAAACATACATACGTTTGGTATTTATTGTACAAAACGTTTCAAATTTGGCATATTCGCCCTTATTTTTAAGTTTCATTGTGGAAAACATCATTTTCATCAAATTTTATTTAATTTCTCAATAAAAATATATGGAATAACGAATATACCCTCATATTTAAATAAAACAAAAAGAAAAAAAAAATAAAGAACTAATTGTAACCATACTTCCAAACATTTTTAAAAAGTACAAATGAATCACAAATAAATTAATAAAAAATTCAAAATAATCCTCCTCCTCCACCATTGGCGACTCAATGGAGCTACCACATTCAACCAACTCAAACTCCACCCTACCGTCGCCTAAACCTCCAGACACCACCACAATCGAATACACCTCCACCTATCTGCCCACACACCACCACAAATGACCCCCATCGTTGCCCCCAACGCACAGACCAAAACCAAGGTAGCAACACTCTTTTCGACAAAACCCATGCCATTAGCCACCAACCGGTGAAATCTACTCCCCAAGGCGCTCTCATTCATGGTCCTATAACATCAAAATAGATTCTCAATCAAAATCTGCCGCCTCGAAAATTGAGCCCTAACTCTCCAAAATTGACAATCCAAAATTTAAAAATATGAATCTAATGAGCCGAGCTTCGATGAAATCTGTACGTCTGATACCAATTGATATTTCGTAGTCTACTAACTAAGTTTGACCTTACGTGCGGAATAACGCTAATTAAAGCAACAATAAGTTTTAATTAGTTTCTAGATGGTTAAACATACAATCTAAATTCCCAAAGTTGAATTACAACAGTTGTAATATTTGGAAAGCAAT
>CAIGRT010092636.1:0-15970 GCA_903798405.1 Fraxinus platypoda
CTTGCCCGTCTTGGTATGCGGTGCATACAAAGGCTTGATCAGCCAATTATTCTGACTGGTTTCTCTGCACTGAACAAGCTTCTGGGTAGGGAGGTGTACAGCTCCCACATGCAACTTGGTGGACCTAAAATTATGGCAACAAATGGAGTAGTTCATCTTACAGTGTCAGATGATCTAGAGGGGATATCAGCTATTTTGAAATGGCTAAGCTTTGTACCATCGTATGCTGGTGGTCCACTTCCCATTTTGTCTCCCTTAGATTCTCCTGAGAGACCTGTTGAATACCTACCAGAGACCTCATGTGATCCCCGTGCAGCTATCTGTGGTGCAATGGATGGTAGTGGGAAATGGCTTGGGGGTATGTTCGATCGGGACAGTTTTATTGAGACACTGGAAGGCTGGGCAAGAACTGTTGTAACAGGACGTGCAAAGCTTGGAGGAATACCTGTAGGAATTGTTGCTGTTGAGACTCAAACTATGATGCAAGTAATCCCTGCAGATCCTGGGCAGCTAGATTCTCATGAAAGGGTCGTTCCTCAGGCTGGGCAGGTATGGTTTCCTGATTCTGCAACTAAGACTGCCCAAGCATTGATGGACTTCAATAGAGAAGAGCTGCCACTCTTCATTCTTGCCAACTGGAGAGGCTTTTCAGGTGGACAAAGGGACCTTTTTGAAGGTATCCTCCAGGCTGGATCAACTATCGTTGAGAACCTTAGAACATATAAGCAGCCTGTTTTTATATACATACCTATGATGGGCGAACTCCGTGGTGGAGCATGGGTAGTTGTAGACAGTAAGATCAATTCAGACCACATTGAAATGTATGCTGAACGGACAGCTAAAGGAAATGTCCTTGAGCCAGAAGGTATGATCGAGATTAAGTTTCGAACTAGAGAGCTGCTAGAATGCATGGGTAGGCTCGACCAACAGCTAATCAATCTGAAGGCTGAACTTCATAAAGCAAAAAGCACAGCAACACTTGCAATTGTTGAGGATTTGCAGAGACAAATAAAATCTCGTGAGAAGCAACTTCTGCCGTTGTACACTCAAATAGCTACAAAATTTGCAGAATTACACGATACGTCATTCAGAATGGCTGAAAAAGGGGTGGTCCGAGAAGTTGTCGAGTGGTCAAATTCTCGGTCTTTTTTCTGCAAGCGATTACGCAGGAGACTTGTTGAAGACTCGTTGATCACGACTGTGATAGATGCTGCTGGTTACCAGCTTGCATATAAATCTGCTAGGGAGATGATCAAGAAATGGTTTTTGGACTCTGAGATCGCTAGGGGAAACGAAAATTCTTGGATGGATGACGAGACTTTCTTTTCATGGAAGGATGATTCCAGAAACTATGAGGAAAATCTACAAGAGTTGCATGTGCAAAAGATGACGCTTCAATTGTCAAGCATTGGTGATTCAAAAATGGAATTACGAGCACTACCTCGTGGTCTTTCTGCCTTGCTAAAAAAGGTACAGTGTCCGTCTCCTGCTCTACTATTATGATTTTCCCTTTTTCTTTTCTATCCTTTCTTTCATTCTAATAATTTTAGTTAAACTGGAACACAATGCAGGTGAATCCATCAATTAGACAGCAGTTGATAGATGAACTAAAACAGGTACTCAATTGATTGAAGCTGCATGCAGACTGCCAGCACACAGGGCCCACGGTAGGCTCATCTTCTCATTGTACACAATGATTTCAAATTATTTCGTGTTTCATTCACCTACCTGCATGAAAACCTTGTAATCTTGCTCTCACTTCACTGTTAAAGGATTTGAAGAAGCTGTGTTGATCAGTCTTAGAATTGTAAATAGTAGTCTTGAGCATGATGTAGAAGAGTATAGTCTTCCATCGTTTGGGCAGTAATGTGACAGTTTTAGGCTTTTAGCAGGCTCTATGAAATGAGGTTCCTGCATAGATCCCATGTATTATTCATTTTTCATGTAATAGTATGTTACCAACACCCATATTTTCTGTTCATCGATGTTGTGATAGCATAGCTGCCTCCCGCAACCTTGGTTGTGTGTGTTCAAAATTTAAATACAATTCTTGTTCTAGTTCCTCATTTTTAGGCTGCCCGTTTACTTGATGAAACTAGATGAAATTGTAAAAGTTTGTAGAAATGGAAATATTCTCCTCTCTTTATTCTATTCTCTTCATTTTCCCTTATCTCGAGTTCTTCTCCTCTCTCCCTCTCCTTCTCTTTTGACTTCTCTTCTTTCCTCTGCTTCTCTATTTCCTTTTCTTTCTCTCTTTTTTTCGTCTGCAGCTCTCCTTTTGTCAGCTCTCTTTTAACTCTCAGACATTTTTTACGCAAAATTTGTAGATCTCTTCTATGAGTTCCATATATAGCTGGAGCCTGTTGCCTCTTGCTGTCCAGCGCGGCCCTTGGTGGCATTTGGTTTAATTTAGTTACTAGTGTTAATTGTTTCTTTCTAATTATGGTCCTTGATTGGATTTGTATGGCATCAAGACACCAAGCTCAAGTTATGGTCCTTGGGTCTCGCTCTGAGCAGTTGTTCGTTCAAGTTCGTGGCTTTATTTTTTATTTTTATTTTATTAAACGCATTCGACCAACATATGTGAAAGCAATGTTAAATCTTTAAAAATTCTATCGAGATTTGGATCTCGATCCAGTACAACAATGAATGAAAATCCAATCACGGTCGACATGTATTTTGATAGAATTTTGTTAAACTGGTTGGTTGACTATGTTTCATTGGTGAGCATCTATGGTGTCGAGATACCATTCCTTATACGTTGTCGCAACTCGCACATCAGGATGAGTGGAGGTTCATTTGATTCACGCTTGATTACAAACCTTCGGTCCTTGAAGTCGCAGTAAAAATTCCAAGTTAGTCACTGAAGTTTATTTTGATCCAAATTATCAAATAATCATTTTTGTTAGTTATATTGACATTACACGTACACTTACACTATTAAATACAATTTGTAATAACAGGAAGTTATTTCTATTGTCACTCAAACCTTAGAGGCGGTGCTAAATATGGTACGGACATTATCTCCCGACTGATTTCACGTTTTGATCTATTTCGAGTATTAGAAACAAATTTATTAAGAATAAAACTAATAGAAAGATATTTTTGGGGGCATTTCTAATAATGTCAAATCTTATTCCTATTTTGGCATTTCGTCATCCCATTTTAAACAAGGTCGAGGCTCGTGTAGCAATGTGATTAATGTTCGAGTTGGTACATTGTGGTTTTAACAGTGTATACATAAGATTTCAATTGAGTTACTACTTACTAACAAAATGATTGAAATTGTCAGGAAACTTTAGTGATCAATTTGGAACAAAATAAACATATGGACCAAATGTATACGTATATAAGCCATAAACCTTGTGTTTTCTTAGTTCTTACCTATACATGAAAAGAAACCGCGTTCAATTTTTTTGTCTACAGTTAACGTAGTGGCCTATGCAATATATACATAGATCAAGAAGAGCAGCATGCAGTTGTACATTTATTTTTCGAGTAATTTCGAATAAGAATCTCTTTCAGTGAAATGAATGTAACTCAAACCTCTAAATCTAAAGAGTGGCTCTCTATTTATGCCATTTTCAAACTCTAAGAGCGTTCTTATGCACAACAAATTCAAGGTTGTCTAGACAACCTTGCCATCTGCAAAAATGGCAGCCATCGACTTTCACGAAGAGCTCTCTGTTAATGCAAGTGTGGAAGAAATCAAGAAAGCACATAGGAAAATGGACATCCTATATCATCCCGAAGTCTGTGATACTTCGATGGCTGAAGAATTGACCTGGGTTTTTTGTTGAGTTACAGAAGGCTTATGAAGATTTGCTGGATCAAGATTCTAAATGCAGAGAGGCATCAAGAGATAAATGGGAAATTCAGCTTTCAAAATTGAAAAAAAGATCTCAAAAGGAAGGGAGTTGGGCTTCTAGAATGAGAGCATCACGTTAATATGCTTGAAAATTATACATCTCTATCATTTTTTCTTAATTCTTACTGATATCTGTTCTTTATTCTTTACTGTGTATTTGATGGAATAAGCAGATTCAAAGAAAAAGATAGTAGCAATCATTCTTTTGCAATTGCAGACAGATATGTAAATAAGTTTGTTATATTCAGATTCTATTCTTCAGTCATATTAGGAATACGAGGGTGGGCAGAGACTAAATAATCTAATTGCATGTTTGGCTAAGTTTAAAAAGTTGATCAAAGTCGGAATAAATAAATTACTACTTATTTTGGCAAAAACATAACAGTTGCTCTAAAAATGAGTTTTCTAATTAAAAATAACCACCAAGCAACATATTCAAGCATGTTTAGAATGAAAAAGTTCCTTAAAAGTAACTTATACTTTTATGCTGCCAAACATACTCATTTTGTTCCTAATAAATTGGGAGACAGCTAGCTTGATGCTTTTCCACCACTCCCTGTAGTTCATTGATATATCAACTAGAAGATCTAAAACAACTAGATTCTTTAGTTTCTATCCGCCCTTCTCTCTTCCAAGTTGTTCTAGTAAAATGGCTTCACTCTATTAAACTAGCAAGCAATACAGATTTTCTCGTTTTCATTCACTCATTCGTTAATGAAATGAATAATCAAAAACACATATAGACTCTTGGGTAATGGTATCAGTATTTGAGGAAAGCTCATTATGAGAATAAACACAAAGTTATATAATCATCAATATAAAGGGAAAGAATGTTAAAAACTCATGTCTAGTTTCTTGCACAATTAGAAAACTATTTTCCAATGCAGAATTTACTGAATATGTTGGACAATACTTCTTCAGAAATATCTTCTCCACTTATTTGGCCAAGTGCCAAACCAGCTTCTCTTAGGTCAATTGTCCAAAAATCAAGAGGTATATCTTCCTTAATTGAGGCCTTTAACCTTATAAAAGCCTCCTTTGTCCGAACCAGCTGCTCGCACTGTCTCTAATGATAGAGAAAAAAAATTCAAAATTAATGTGAATAAAATATAATAACATTATTTGCACCTTCACCGAATAACAAAATACAAAGAGAAATTAGGTATAAAAAAAATGTGTAAAGTACCCGATGTTTAAACATGAAGCTATTGCTATGAAATGAAATTAATTTAATGAATTACACACTAACCTGGTTCACAGTGCATTTGCGACCCCCTGTAGGGATCCTATTTAGGCCTACGAGCTCTGTTATTGCAGCCTCTAAATCTGGAATTCCTTGACCACTCACGGCACAAGTAAAAACGTGCTTGTTGAAAGAGCCGGCAAGGGTATTGGCCCACTCACAAGAAGAAGATGGAGCACAGTCTATCTTGTTGATCACAAGAACTATTGGAGTCGATGAAGATTCATTCTGAATTTGAAGAGAAAACATCAAGCGTGTTTTAGCTTCTTTGGTTTTTTTCCTCACAATTAAACCAAATAAAACAAAAATTGATCTAGTAAAACTGAAGCTCAAAGATTAACATACATCAGAGGAAGAAAAAAAGCTGAGGATAAATCATTATTAAAGAGACTATGAAGTATGAAGCAAGGCACCAACATTCTCACTTTATAAGAATCAACTGCGAACGGGGAACTAGCAATGAATGGAAAGACTTAATAAACCTTTTTTCTTTGAATCCTCTCAAGAAGTTTTTCATCCTCCGAAGTCCAACCCTCTGTTGCACTTATAATCATGACAATAACATCAGCACTTCTAGCAACTGCTTCAGACCTTTCCACACCTGCAAAGAAAATAGTCAAAAACAATTTGAGAAAAAGATTGTATTGTTTTCGGATGCACTTAACGAATTACATATCAGCATAACTTTGGATGACATTAGAAAGTCTATGCCCTTGTTTGGGCTACATTAAACAAAAAATACAATTTTTCAAAACTCATTTACAACCACACATTCACCAATAAAATAATATTACAAGTAAACACAAAACATTTCCTTACTTTTTAACCACACATTCTCCAAAAAAATAGCTATTCCAAAATACATTTTTCCCAAGAATTTAATTATAATGGAGCCCAAACAGGGGCTATATGTTATCAGAATCACCCCGATATTATTATCATGAATGGTAAGTGATTAATGATTCTATCTATAGCAAAGTACAAAAAAGATATTCATACATAGAACCATTGTCACAATTACGACTATGATACTCAGCACACACCACCGGTATTAAGGAAGATTGCACAAATTCTGCCTAGTATCAATTCTGCCCAGTTAACAGATTGCACAAATTCTGCCTAGCATCAATTCTGCCCAGTTAACATATTACTATCCAAGTTTAGCACTCTCGCTATTATTTAATTTTCATTGACCATTACACAAAATATATGTAGTTTTATCCCATTAATGCAAAATCCTGTATCAAGAGCATTTTTCCTCAATTTAAAAATCTTGTTGAGAAACGGTTTCAAGCACAAATAAAAAGTCTTTACTCTGATAATGGTGGCAAATATATGAGTCTCAAACCATTTCTCTCTCTACATGGGATTAGTCACTACACGACTGCACCTCACACACCTCAACAAAATGTGTCTTTGAACGTCGTCATCGTCACTTAGTTGAGACTGGTCTCACCTTACTTTACGATGCTAATCTTCCTCTCTCATATTGGCCACATGCTTTTCATACTGCCACGTATCTAATCAACCGTCAACCCACTCCTCTCCTTCAAAACAAATCGCCCTTTGAGGCTCTCTTTGGACAAAAGCCCAACTATCTTAAATTAAAAACTTTTGGGTGTATTTGTTATCCCTTCACCAGGCCTTACAACACACAAAATCCAGCCCAAGTCCATTCCGTGTGTTTTCATTGGGTATTCTTTAACCCAAAACGCTTATTGCTGTCTTGAGCCCACAACAAATAGAGTCTATCTGAAGAAAAATCTCTAACCTCCATCGGGTCCTCTTTCTCTCCGTCTGCAACATCCTCCCCAAATGCTGCCCAGTCCACATCTGTTCATGTGCCTTCACCATTTGCTGTACCAGTGGTGTCGAAACCTGCTATCGTCGTGGATCAATCCCCTTCTGCTTCACAGCTAGGTCCGATAGATACACAATTGTCTCCTTCACCTCACTCTGTTTCTTCCTTAGGTCCGACAGACATTTCACCATCCTCAAATCGTCGAACACACTCCATGACTACTCGATCCATGAATAATATTTTCAAACCCAAACAACTTAATATTGTCACCAAACATCCTCTTCCTCAAAGTCTAGAACCAACGAGTGTGACCCAGGCCTTATCCATGCTACAGTGGCGTACAGCCATGTCTGATGAGCTCACTGCTCTTATGAGACATGGCACTTGGGACTTGGTTCCACCTCCAGCAGGTTGTAATCCCGTGAGTTGTAAGTGGGTTTTTCGTGTTAAGAGAAAAGCTAATGGCTCAATCGATCGCTTCAAAGCTAGATTTGTTGCCAAAGGGTATCATCAAAGACCTGGGATTGACTACACAGAAACGTTTAGTCCCGTTGTAAAACCAACAACCATTCGGTCTGTGCTTACTGTTGCTGTAATACAAGGTTGGACTTTAAGACAAATGGATGTTAACAATGCATTTCTGCATGGTGCGCTTACTGAGGATGTTTATATGAGCCAACCTCCAGGGTTTAAGGATCAGTCAAAACAGAATCATGTGTACAGGTTACGTAAAGCCATCTATGGGCTTAAACAGGCCCCTCGGGCTTGGTATTCAACTCTTAAGGATGCTCTTATTCATCTTGGCTTTCATAACTCTAAGGCTGACTCCTCCATGATCATTTATCGAAATGGCTCACTTATATGTTATCTTTTGGTTTATGTGGATGATCTTGTGCTTACTGGGAATGATTTAAACTTTGTGCAATCTATTAGTCAACAACTTGGTGCTAAATTTTCTTTGAAAGATATGGGCAATCTTCACTATTTTTTGGGAGTGGAAGTTATCCCAACTCGTGCAGGCCTATTCTTGTCACATCATAAATATATTCGTGACTTGCTGTCCAAAACAAACATGGTTGGTGCTAAGGATGTTTCAACTCCATTATGTAGTAGTACATCCTTAAAACTGGTTGATGGTACTGCTTCTTTTGATAGTACTGAATTTCGTCGTGTAATTGGGAATCTTCAATATCTTTCACTTACTCGTCCTGACATTTCTTTTGCTGTTAACAAGTTGTCTCAATTTATTCACAAGCCCACAATTACACACTGGACAGCAGTTAAAAGACTACTTCGTTACCTGAAGCAGACTATCTTCCATGGTATTCAGCTCCAAAAGGATACCACTAGGCATCTTACGACATATTCTGATGCTGATTGGGCTGGGAATGTTGATGATCGTACTTCTCCTTCAGCTTACATCAGTTTTCTTGGCCACAATCCCATCTCCTGGAGTTCCAAGAAACAACGGGCTGTTGCACGCTCATCTACAGAGGCTGAATACAGATCATTAGCTAATGCAGCGTCGGAAACAATGTGGTTACTTAGTCTTCTCAATGAACTCGGATTTCCACTCAAAGCTCCACCCTTACTGCTATATGACAACCTTGGAGCCACTCACCTCAGCTTCAATCCAGTTCATCACTCTCGAATGAAGCACATCCAAATTGATCTTCATTTTGTACATGATTTGGTTCAAAAGGGCACTCTTAACGTCAAGCATGTTCATACCCAGGACCAGCTTGCAGATTTGCTAACCAAATCTTTGTCTAGGCAGCGTACTGCAATTCTTAGATCCAAGATTGGTCTTACTGATGGAAGCCCTATCTTGCGGGGGCGTATTAAGGAAGATTGCACAAATTCTGCCTAGTATCAATTCTGCCCAGTTAACAGATTGCACAAATTCTGCCTAGCATCAATTCTGCCCAGTTAACATATTACTATCCAAGTTTAGCACTCTAGCTGTTATGAATCTTTTCATTCATTGTAAATTAAATTATTGCAAAATTACAGCTAACGTACATATGTATTAGTTACCTAAAATAGGTTCTGTTCTTGTATATATTTCATTCAATAGTTAATGAAAAGGTGTTGTGGTTTTTCTATTGAAACCGTGTGTATCTTGAGGTTTTTTAACCGGATGCCTAAACATGAACTCGTCATAGTAGGAAGTAAGTAGATTCATGTCAAAAAATTAGAAATTTCGATTAATTTTTTTTTTTATCAAAATGAACTAATGTTAAAAACATTATCAGTTTGGTCATCGGAATGAAATATGGGCAACAAAATAGTGTGTATCAAACAGCATTTAACTTCAGCAAAATTCAGTCAAATGGGTGAAGAGGAAGATCTCACCAATTTTCTCCACTATATCATCAGTTTCCCTGATACCAGCTGTATCCAGGAGGGTAACATGAATACCACCAACAGAAATATTGGCTTCTACTATATCACGTGTTGTACCAGCAATATCTGTGACTATTGCCCTCTCACTCTGTATGTTAAAATGCATTTTAAGAGCACAAAATTAAACGTATTGCTCAAAAAATAGGGAAAAGGACCAAAAAAAAAAAAAAAATTAATATAAGAATTTGTTTGCATACAATAATTCAAGAAAAAATTAACGAAAATCTAAATGGAATTCCTGAAAACAAGCACACTGATTAATCAAATTAATCATGCAAATTACTAGCTTTTGAGATATTTCATGAACTGTTATAAGATAATATTGACATCCTATTAAATCAATTCAGAAGAGAAGGGCATTACAGATGCCCCGCAGGGGTCATCGGGTCATCGAATTCATATCACAATCAGTGATTCAATGTAGAAGTTTCCGAGCAAGAAATTTTGTAATTTGTTACGATCCTATGAAGCACGGAACACTTCAATTACGGCGGTGTGTCCATGTCTGACACGAGTCATTTCGGACACGGACATTCCATGATATAGGTCCGACAAGCAACATTGTGTGTCCTATTTTCTATATATTTTTTTAAATTTCTAATGCTAGAGGGATAATCAATGGACATTACTCGGATAAGTGTGTATAAATTTAAAATGTTAAAAGAATTTAAATTGATGTCTCCCTATTCGTTTCCGCGTCTACTTTTTAGAAAAATCATGTGTCGTCATTTACATGTTGTGTTGTATCGTGTGTTCATGCAACTTACATGAAAATAGATACCCTAATAATACATGTCAATGATACAATGGCTCATTAAAGCAAACTTATAAATAGTTTTACATGCAAGGAAGAGAATAAAAGCATAGACTAACAGGATTCAAGTGCCAAAGCAGATAATCATGTACCAATGAGAACAATAAAAATAACAATGCCATAGGTTTAGTGCCAAAAAATTAAGTTTCCAAAACATACCTTGCTCCATGTATTAAGCAGACTCGATTTCCCAACATTTGGTCCGCCAACAATTGCTATCTGAAGGTAATTTATTAAGGAATTAGTACAAATTCATAAAATATGAGTAGAAAATGTTAGTATATTTCAGAAAAGCATGATGAAAAGGCACAAGAATGTAACATGACTGATTGTTCTGCTATATTAAATTAAAAGGTTAAGTGGATAACAGAAACCATTTGATGATTTATATAACCTCATATGCAAACATTGGGCAAAAAGAAAGACATCAAATGGTTACAATGTAGAAAGGGGAAAATTGAAAGTCAGTGAGAAGCCAGAGGAAATAGTCAAAGATGCGTGTTCTACAATATATTTCCCTTCAATATGCTAGCGATATTCATCAGAGATTCCATGGCACAATGTACCTGGAATCCAGACTGAAGAAGTTTGTCATAATTGGCAGTTTCCAAAGCATTTTCCACCTCTTGCAACATCCCATGTATCTTATCTATAACTAGGTTCAACTCAAGGGTAGGCATCTCATCTTCAAAATCTAGACGAGCTTCAATCTCAGTTAGCAACTCAATGCATTGAGCTCTCAATGATTTCACCAAAGAAGAGAAGCCTCCCTGTCACAAGGAATAAAATTCAGGAATGCACGCATGATGTCAACTAAAGCCAATGAAATTTAAAATATGAAATAACTCACCTGTATTCCTGCCAATGCAGAATCTGCAGAAGCCACTGAATTAGCTGATATAAGTTTCCCCACATTCTCAGCTTGGGAGAGATCTAAACGACCATTTAGAAAAGCACGGAGTGTGAACTCGCCTGAGAGATTGAAAAGAAAAAAACATTCAGCTTCAAAACATTATATTCCATATTACATTGCATCTGCACAATAATATGGGGTGCTTGAAAGTGGATAAATTAAACCACATTTTAAATTTAGTGTATTTCCATTCTATAGAATCCAAACTTGCATAAATGCATATTCCAATCCACTTCCAATTACCCAAATAGCCCCTAAGAGATGGCATATTTAGAAAAGAGTTCGAATTATATACTATCTAGATTGTCTATTGCATGAAGTTACAATTAAATGGGTTACAGAAGTTGTGATACTTAATTTCTCAGTCCAGACGGAAGTTCTTATATGGTTGGGGGCTGGGAGACTGTAAAAAAAAATTATATGCTAGATGCAACCACTCAGAGGTTTAAAGAGGATGTTAGCTGACACAATACAATGCTCTCCAAATTGATTCTCCTGTCAACTAGGAAGCTAAGTAAGATAATATCCTTTTCATATATTACTTGAAGAACAATAAAAGAGAAAAATGAAAGACCCGGTTCTGCAATCCTCGCCCCAGCATCTAGACAAGCCCTCAAAACGCGACGTAGGCATACTTCACTACCATGACAATGAAGCTCAACCACATCTTCACGAGTGTATGATTTTGGGCCCAACATGGGAAGCACCAGCACCTAGAAAAAAAAAAAAAAAAGAACGCCNCATCGGGTCGCAATTTTTTTTTGATAGGTAATCATGAAATTTTGTAAATCAAAGTCAAAAGATAATACACAAGGAGTGCATTATCATGTTAAACAAGATAGAAACGATAAGAAATTCGACAACCCTTCTATCGGACTAATGGTTGCAGCCTTAAACCAATTATAATTAATTGCATTCTACTTAGAAGCATTCTCCAAGCAAGACCATCATTTGACACTTAATGGACTATGCACATTTTGCTCTATCCCTTTGTCCTTACTAAAAATGTAAAGCGTGAAATACAAAAGAAGTTCGGCATTATCCTTGCAAACTATTCTAAGAAATAAATTTATTCAAGGAAATTTCTGAAATGAATTCCTCTTAGTTAACTATAGTATGTACACTTGTTTTTTATATAAGATGAAAATACATCAAAAGTACATAATTCCAAACAATAACATTTTAGGAGATACTTAAAAACCTTAAAATGGGTACACAATATTCTTCCTCGTTCATTTTTGCTATGCACAAAGTTCATTTAATAATGGAAGAAAAAGTCACAACAAAACCCAAATTCATATCTATAGTACCTCATCAACAACATTCTCATGAGAATCCACTGCCACACCATACTCCACAACATGGCTAGTTGGCCTCCAGTCATGCCTTCTCTTCTTTTTAGAAGCCGGTCGAAACACACGCCCGACAATAGACACCGCAGACGGGCCTGATAAACGGACTATACCCACCGCAGCAGGTGGTCCGCAAAGCGAAGTCACAATGGCTGCAATTGTGCTGGAATTCACAACTGATTCAGCAGAGCTAACTGCTCCATTCCCCAACCTCTCATCTCTGTTTAATACCAATTTGTTTTCTACAAAACAAAATGATGAAATTTTCAAAATTCACATTCATAATTTGTGCCTGTTTATGTGTAAGTGTGTTCCGCAAAGAAATATAAGAAAGTTGAAAGATATATGGTTCCAAAGTTTCAATCTTTGTGTGTGTGTGTGTGTTGCAGAATAACTGAAATAGAAGGCAGTGAATACCTTTAGCAGCTTTCGGGGTGACCTGGGGTATGAGGCTGGTGGGTTTGAGGAAGGAAGAGAAACGGATAGAGAGTTTTCTGTGAATTGGCATTGACAGTTTGGGAATGATGGACGAGACGATGGTCGGAGAAAGTGACGGCGGCAGGCGGAGGAGGAGAGAGCGTAAGGCCTGTGGCAGAGCCATTGTTTCTCGCAAGAGGTTTGGCAGAAACTCGTGCAAGTTATATATAAATTATAAAATTCAAAAGGAAGGTAGTATAATTTTTGGAGGTGTACTCTGCTAAGATTTTTGATGGATTTAAAAAATATGTAAATTTGTAAATTTGAATAGATGTTTACAAATTCTATAAAAATCTCATCAAATATGGTGATATTTCAAAAGATTTGGTTATATTCATTCTTAAACTTGAAATTCATCCAAATTTTTTGAAATTTCTCTATCGATAAGATCTCTTATAAATCCACTAATTATTGAGGATATCTCAATTTTAAAGGATTTTATTGAATTTCTTTAAAATCTACACCTAAATTTTACATATATTTACATAGAGAAATCAATAACAAAAATATATATTCCAGCACAACATTCATCTTTAATTTAGATTAATTTGTAGTTTTGATTTATATATTATGCGGCCTCATCTTAATAGACATGACTTGATTTTGTTATATTATTACTTGATATTACCAAAATACAAGTGTTGGATAGGTCACCGTTTATAAGTTATTTTATAAAAAAATGTCATACTTACAAAAGAACAAGTTGTAGTCAGACAATTTTTAGGTCACGGACGCATATTTATGTTTGTGATCACAGTCACAGTCACGTGTCTAACACTCTAATTTGTGCAGGATTAAGGTCACAAGCAATGCCCTGATTCTTATTCATAAATAAGATGATAGATTAATATGCTATTTTAGCTTTGCTTGGAGGAGATGCTGGAGTTCATTGCACTGTTGTTTAACATAGTGAGTCAAGTTTAGATTCATTATTGAAAATGAATTAACAGATTGTGAACTTTGCAATAGTTTCTAGATTCCAAAGGATAAGTGAAGGCTAGTATTGGAAGCATTGTTTTTTTATTAATACACATCGTTTTCGCTACATGATTTGGGAAAAATTTGGAGTTTTGGATATGTGAGTTTTTTGGGTAATTTTTGTTGATGGTGATGTTGGCAGTTGATGATGGTGGTGCTTGCTGTGGTGGTGAGGTGCTAGCGGAGGTTGTACAAGTGGTGGTGCTTGCTATGGTGATGAGGTGCTGGAGGTGACAAATGGTGGTGGTGGTGGAGTATGATGAATAGCGTTTATGATCAATTATTTAGGTTATTGTAATCAATAAATTAGTTAATTTGTGACCAATACATAATGTCACCTAAAAAATGTGAGGTTGCGACAAAATTTGTAATCATAAATCACAATTTGTTAAGTTGTGACAAATTAATTTGATAATTTATGACCGTAAAATAAATTATGACCTATAAAATTTGTGATTTGTGACCAAAAAATATGTCGTGACCAATTAATTTATGACTGAAAAATAACTTGTGACCAATTGATTTGATAATTTGTAACCGTGAAATAAGTTATAACCTATAAATTTTGTGATTTGTGAACGAGAAATATGTTGTAACCTTTAAATTAGGTTTTTGATTAATATAAGTTGCACTTAGGTAACAATATGTCACAATCTAATAACAACAGGTCACAACATTACAGGCACAAATATTCACAGTGAAAACAAACTTGACCACAGCCAGTCACAAATAACACAAACTTTCACAAAGAGTCAAAATGAACACATAAAATATCACAAATAGACACCATTAACAAAAAAATTGGTCACAAAAAGTCGTTCACATATTAGATCACAAAACACCGTTAACATAGATATAGCCACATAGTCATAGTCAAGACGATGTGGTCACATATAGTCAAAGTTAAGACATCTCACAAACAGTTACATTTAAGAAAGACTTGGTCACAAACAGACACATTTAAGAAATACTTGGTCACATACAATCAAAGTTAAATAAACTTGGTCACAGACAGACCTGGTCACAAAAAATAACAACTTAATAATACAATCACATTTAAGACATACATGGTCTCAAAAAGTCACAATCACACAGACCTAGTCACAAAGAATACCAACATACACAGATCTGGTCACAAATAGTCATTGATAAACTAAACATGGTCACATTTAGCACAAATAACACATTCAATAGGTCACAATTATGTTGAGATTTCATGAAATACAAAAACTTGTTCACAACACGTGAATTTTTATGTCACAGAATGAATTCAGAATTTCGCTTCAATAATAAATCTTAGTTGAATAATCTATGAATTCAATCTATCCAACAATACACAGTTTGTGAATAAAATGAAAGAACCTCTAGAATAAAAAGACACTTAAAAAATTATATATTTTATGGGTTAATAGCACTAAATGTCCATACATTTCATTATAATTGTGCAAAACGTCTCTATATTATGTGACCTCATCTTAAAAAATGTGTCTTGACTTTGTTATATTATTACCCAATATTACCAAAATTTAAGTATTGGATAGGCTACCGTTTATGAGTTATTTTGTAGAAAATGTCACATTTATGAAAGAACGGGTCATAGTCAAGCAATTTTTAAATCATAGACGCATATTTATATTTGTGATCAAGGTCACGGTTACATGTCTAACACTCTAATTTGTCCAGGATCAAGGTCGCAGGCAATGCCCTGATTCTTATATAGAAATATGAGAATTGATTAATACGCCATTTTGCCTGTGCTTGGAGGAGATGCTGGAGTTCAATGCATTGTTGTTTAACATAGTGAGTCAAATTTAGATCCCTTATTGAAAACGAATTAACAAATTGTGAACTTTGCAATCGTTTCTGGATTCCAAAGGATAAGTGAAGGTCAGTGTTGGAATTATTGTTTTTGATTAATAGGAATTGTTTTCGATGTACAATCCGGGAAAAATCTAGAGTTTTGGATGCGGGAGTTTTTTTGGTGGTTTTTGTTGTGGTGATGTTGGCACTTGGTGCTGGATCGTTTGATTTCCCGCAAGTGAACGGGATCGTTATCAAGTAATAAAGTAGTGAATAGAGTGTCGAACCCACGAGGACTACGTGTTTGATCGTGTTAAA
>CAIGRT010092644.1:0-13418 GCA_903798405.1 Fraxinus platypoda
ATGCGGTAGGAGCAGCAGATTGGTCGAGCTACATACTGATGAAGATAATTATGTCTCTGTACATTTTGTCGTCTGAAATAAACTTTTGGCGCTTATTTTTTTTATGTTAGATGGATTTGCTATAGTTTGCTCATTTAATATTAGTTCTCATTTGTACTCTTTGGCTGTTCTGTTTGTAACGTATTAATACTTCCTATAAATCTATCTTTTTTCGTGGAATTTTGATGGATGTGCCTTTGTTGAGAACTTGTGTGAATTGTTATGATGCATCACTCTTGGCTTGAATGGACATCCAATGCTGTATGTAGCTATGCATGCAAAGGACGCCTGCCTACCTGCTCCTCATTCAGGGACGGATCCATGAAGTTTTCCCAGTGCGGGCGATAGATATTAGCAAAGGTATAAAAAATAACATTATAACACAAACATTATACTAAAAATGAAATACATTACAATTGTTCTTTATGAATTTTCATACTTTGATATCATTATATAACCATAATCTTTAAAAATATATATTTCTCCCCATAAACAATAAGGTTATCAAAACAAATTCTCAAAATTTCAAAGTAAACGCGTTTTCATTTTTATGTTTTCAGAAACAGTTTTTCAAAATAGCAAAAAGAACGCATTTTCAGAAATTTCAAAACAGGCACTCAAAACACAAAACACAAAACAAATTCAAAACTCAAAACACAAAACTGAAACACAAAGAGAATAGCCCCTTATTCTCTGTATAAGGTATGACTGCAAAGAAAGAACCGTTTATTTTATTTTTGTAGCTAGTGCGAACTTAAAAAGGTCTAAAATGTCTCTTCTTTGGTTAGGATATACACGGTGATTTGATATCTCAAAGAGTTCATAGTAGCAATGTCGTGAAGTTTGCAGAAATTTGCCCATGCCCTTACAGTGGCGTTGAATGGGCTGTTATTTTGCGAGCATATTTATGTCATTTTAGGCTAAGACTGAAAAATTGCAGAAGCACTTCTACAAAAAGCGTTTCCTTATGTTCTACAGAAGCAAGTTTTTATGCCAAAAAAAAAAAGAACTTTGATACAAGTGGTCGCAATTTTCCTCTCCCTGCCCCCTACTTCCTGTCCTAGTCGAGGACAATATTCCTAACTAGGTGGCAAGGAGATTTGAATATCTATTGAATTTGTCATCATGTTGAATAATTTCATTTAAAAGTTTAAATAGTTAGTAATCAAATATTTATTTTGCTTTCGTTTGGCAAATTTATAAATAGTTTACGAAGAGAAATAATAGTGCGTCCCACGAAATTATGGATAATATTAAATCCCTGTTTGAGTTTCATTTTTTAAAAACTCAAATTTATTCACGCATTCTTCTTATAAAATAATTTTACACATAAATTCAAAACTTTTCAATTCTTTAATCACACAATTTTCAAAAAATTACCATTGCAAAATTTATTTTCCCAAAAAATGAGGCCCAAATAAAGTCTAAGTAGTAATCATGAATGTATTGTTGAAATTAATATTTAATATAGAATGAATTTTATAAGTAATTTATAAATTTATTTTCAAGCACATGCTTATTTTAAATTTTGTACGTGAGAGATACTTTTATTTGGAATTATGCTAAGGGCGTTCTTGGGAGTTTCGTCGTACTGGTTACAAGCGTTTTTTAAAATACCGATTTTGAGTTTTTATGAGCGGATCGATTTTGAGTAGTTTTAGTAGCGATTTTTAAATCTGTCCAACATATGCTTGTAAGTTTATTATCCACAAGTTCTAAAAGTTTTTTAAAAGAATAAAATTACGTATATGTCATTTAGTAAAATTTTATTTTATATGAATTTTTTTTACTCATAAGTAATATTTTACTTATAAATAATTTTTTTACATATAAGTTAATATTTAATTTAAATATTTATTTAAAATTTTAAGTTAATATTTTTTTACTTATAAGTATCTTTTACAATTATAAGTTAATTTTACTTTTAAATAACTTTAAGTGAATTTTTTTTTATTTGTAAGTAACTTTTTACATTTTATGAGTATTTTTTGTCTTATTAGTAGTATTTTTATTTTTTAATAATATTTTTTTACATAAAAGTGATTTTTTACTAATAAGTAATTTTTAATTATAATGTAATTTTTCTTATCTTATGATTAATATTTACTTATAAGTATTTTTTAAATTATAAATATTTTTTAGTTAGTATATTGTAATTTACAATTTAGTTTTGAACAAAATAGATTGGTTGAAAATAATTATTTTATAAAAGGGTAAAATTAGAAGAGAATAAGTGAAACGGCCAAAACCATTTGGTGGGTTGAAAGAATCGTTCAAAATTATACTACACCGGTTTCGGGTGGTTTTTAAACCATCCAAAATCGGTATCCAAAAAAATAGCAAGCACCAATTTTTCAACCCCTCATAAACGGTACCACCCAAAATCGGTGAAAAAAACTCTCGAGCAGGCCTTTAGTGCACGTTCCATGGATGACATTTTGGTGTACATTATGTGCAAATTCAAAATGTTGGGCGAAAAAGTGTGTTATTTTTAAAACTGTAGAATCATGTGTCGACATGTGACACAATGTCAAAAATGATGTAAAATAAGATGTACATGTAACATGATTGTTTATTTGAGCCCCGTCTACCAAGTTAACAACACGAGAGTTGCAAACAAAAAAGGGTTAGTCTGGCCAAAATAAGAATCAAACCAAAATTACAATTTTTAAATAATTGATTTGAGTTCACATAGATCCGTCAATTTTTTTTTTTTTTCAAAATTGAATCAAATCGTTTAAAAATGATTTAGTTTAGATTTTAGTAGTTAAACATCTCAACCTCAAGATTGATCAAATGCATATGTTATAACTTAAAGAGTTAGACAAGATAAATTTTTTATTTGCGAGAACATATGCATTTGTTAGCCATTTAACGATCCCAACCTATGCTATCTTGTACTAATAAAAAAGTTAGACAAGATAACTTTTTGGTACTTTTGAATCACACATTCTCTAAAAATCACTATTCAAAACTTCATTTTACCCAAATAATAGTTGTTAAACATGGGCTTAATTTATTTATAAGAAGAGCAAGTAACATTTTTACGGGTAAAGTCGGAAATAAATAGTAAATTTTATTTTAAAAGATATTGTGTTATACTTAGAAGGAAGGAAAAAATATATATCAAATTATCCTCTTTTGAGACAAAAGTTGCTCATATATTTTCCTATAAGCTTAGCCAAACAAGCTCTACAATGTTAAAATGGGTTAAGGAAGATAGTAAAATATCTAAAAACCAAAAACAATTTTTTTTTATTTTCTCAAAAAAAATAATTTATACTGTTCGATTTGATTTACTACCGGATCACGCGTCAATTTTTTATGATGTGTCTATTAAAGCTTATCACGATAAAAGGAGCATGATGACATAACTTTTAAACGCGCCTGACCGATCTTTACCTCTACTCTTACATGGGAATAATTATTTTAGAATACTGTTGTTGAATTATTCTCTAGCAATTAACAAAAAAAATTGCCGACAGGATACGGTGAGTATATCCTTTTCTTTCTTTCATCATGTTTCATTTTTATCCTTTCCTTAATAAAATAAGTACTTTTTTCAAAGAAAAGTACTTTTTTGCATAATTCATTATTTTGATTTTTGCCATTTTATTCCGCGAACCCCACTGCAAGGCAGAATCTAATTTCAGATGGCCTTTCCGTTTTCGAGTTTTTAAGAAGACTCTGACACTCTTAGCAATCTAATCATTTTATTCCAATATCTGATATTTATTTTCTTCGAATTGGCTAGATGGGATTTTCGCAAATCGGTTCAGAACTTCATTTCAGGCTGAGTTCATGAAAAGTCGTGACTCTCTTGGGGTCTTATTCTCATTATTTTTGCAGGTAATTGAATTGCATATAGCTGGGCAACGTAATTTAATTGTGGAAAAGGGTTTTTGGTTGTGATTTCTGAATCAACAAAAAGCATTATTGGGTATGGGTAACTATAAGAATGTGAAACTTGTTTATTGAATGAGATGGATTATTTTGTTCTTGCAAATGTTTGAATGCTTTCAATTATTGTTACAAGAAGATTCCTGGTTAGTGGATAAAATAGTGTTAATTAAGAGTTAGTATATGCTAATTGGTAGAGGTTTCATCAGTTCATGGTTCGTATTATTGAATGCTAAGCTATGGTTGTCTAGGCTGTTGAATAGGTTGCATCGAAAAGGGGATCTGGGAAATGACTATGGTCAGCAAAACTCGGAACATGCTTGAGGGGCTGGTAAAGGAAGGGTCTTTCAAGTGGTTGACTAAAACACAGAGTCCATTCAATGACGAGATAGATGAGATGAAAAACTCTCCATCCGCTGGGAAGAACTGGCTGCATGATCTCTCTCCCGTGGCAAATGTAGTGGTGCGGAGATGCTCAAAGTTCGTTTTCTGCTTTATTTCTCTTATCCATTTTGTTATTCTAGTGTCGCACTTGATAAAGGAAAGTTTAATTTCTGATACTTGCAGTCTTATCCAAATGTTTTGGACATATTATTAGTAGAATTTTGACACATTATATTATGTGTTCCCTGGAGTATCCTGAACTAACTTGTTTGTGTGCTGTTATTTGAATGCAGAATCCTTGGCATCTCCATGTGCCAACTTCGAGAAAACTTTGATGGAGAGGCTTCTGATTCTTTAAGGCATCCATCAAACTTAGCACGTAATTTTTTGGAATACTGTTGCTTCAGGGCTCTCGCTCTATCTATTCGAGTATCTGGTTATCTGGATGACAAAAAATTTCGCCGACTTACATTTGACATGATGGTTGCTTGGGAGTTTCCTGCAGCTGCTAGCCAACCATTTCATAATGTATGTATTAATAGTTATGATTTCATACCTAAGCACTAAGCAGCATTTTTATTACCATCAATTTCACTGTAATTTTTGTTTAAATATTATTATTATTATTTATTTATTTATTATTAATTTTTTTTTGTGCAAACATACTCTTACATTATGTATGCTATGGGAAATGGCATTTTCTAAGAGTTTTCTACAAGCTATAAAATTTGACATGGGCTTACTTCGAATTTTTTGATCCTCCTAGAAATTGAAATTGTCCTTGAAATAGTATTGGCTTGTCTGACTCATATGTTCATTGCAGATGGATGAGGATGTTACAGTTGGAATCGAGGCTTTTTCTCGAATTGCTCCTGCAGTTCCCGTTATTGCCAATGTGATTGTCTGTGATAATATCTTTGAGGTGCTTGCAGCTTCGACCAGTGGCCGGCTTCACTTCTCTGTCTACGATAAGTACCTTAGTGGATTGGAAAGGTATTATCTATCATTACAGCTTCATTTCATGATCAATTTGTATTATATGGGAAACGACTATGGATATGCATTCCTTTCTCTTAGCAGCTTTCTCACATCATGTTTGCTTTTCAATTGTTATTATTTATTGATATGGTGGATTATGTCTATGAATAAAATAATTGGTGATAATTATCTCTTTTTTGTTAAATGTAAGTACTGTTGATAGATTTCCGATCTGCCAGTCTGGTAATGCCTTTGCAAATTCCACATATGGTAATCTATACAGTTTTGACAATGATTACGTCTTTATAGCTCGAACCTAGGTGCCCAAGATAAATCAGGATTGTTATAGGCTATCTCAGCCTTAAGTTTTACAGAATTGATGTCATTATATGCTGTGGATCTTACATGACTAGGTGCATATCTACTATGTTCAAACACATACACGAATTACTTTTCTTGTTCTACATTTGGTGGGGAAGGTGGAACAACATATGGGTAGTTGATAGTTTGGCTAGGGTGTACTGCCTTGAATTTGAGTATACCGAAAGAAATGTCTGTTGCTCTGAAGTAGATATAAGCTGTCAGTTTAGAGTACCTTTACTTGTGCATATGAGAACTAGCTAGACTCTTTATTTTTTTTTCGTAGGAGAATTTACTATAAACTCTTTCTGAAATTTCTGCAAACTCGGATGCACGTAAAGTGTTTAACGTTGTGAAAGTAGTTACTCAGTAATAGCTGAAAAGCCATATTCACTTAATAAATCCCACTACTGTAATGATATTACATTTGATGATAATCTGTGAGAAGTTGCTCAAGGTGATTAATGTAGAGCACAAGAAAAACGCTTAGAATTAGATGCTAAGGTGATTATTTCTGAGGTTTATTACACAAAGGTTAAAGCTTGATTTTCATGCCTTGAGAACAATAAAAAATCCACCATGGTCTGGAGCAAAATTTTGAAGTTGCTTTGAGAGGATTGGCATCCCAATGTTTGACGAAAGTTTAAAGAGCCTTACTCCAGCTAAGTGATACTATGTCGTATTTTGCACATACTGATGATATGGGTGTCCATATAAGTTTGAGGGTCTAGAACGTGATATTACGTATGAGGATGTGATTAAATTTGATTATATTAGGGAATACTATTTGGATGGTTGAGTGATTCGAAAAATACTTGGGAGTCTGATGCAAGAAAAAAAAAATTGATCATGGAAGGGTCAAGCTCGAGGATGAACCCTTGGGAGTCTGATGCAAGAAAAATGGGCCTAATGAGGCCTTCACATGCCTGCTGGAGTTTTCTACTTATGATTTAGTTTGTATTTAGATAATTAGATTTTGTATGCAGGAGGTTCTTCTTTCTTTATTTTAACTGGCATGTATTAGCAAGTCTTTTATGCGTGTCTTTTATGTGAATCGTCCAGTGTCTGTCTGTGTTGTGGTACTACAGCATTCATTTTTTCTGTGAATAGTTCTTATCAATTTGTGCCAGCAGCCACTTTTAGTTTCCAAAAAAAAGTATGACAATTTGAGCTCTCTTTGGGTTTCAGTAATGTCCTAGAAGCGTACCTTTTCAAATTTATTCTTCTTTCTCTTCATTTCTCTTCTATAGAACAGTGTAATAGCTTTCTCCGGCTCAGTTGACTTTATATAGAGGAATTGTGAGGATCATAGGACTCATGAGACAATGTGACATTTAGTTGGGGTTGATTACGTTAGTATGTCCTGTGTTCAGGTTGTAGTAATAGGAACTTTTAATTACTGTGTAGTAAGAGCTATGTTACTTCACTACATTGGTTGGTTGTAGTGTTTCTTCTGCATGAAAATTGCGGGAGAGAGGCAAAAAATTTTTTCTAAGTTTTCAGCACACTTTTAGTTAACATGAATTACTCAGAAGTGAAGTAAAAGTGTCCATGTGATGACACTGGATAAATACCATTTTCAATCCACCCCCATCCATCAAAGCAAATGCAAAAACAACAATAAAACTATGACAGATCAGGCTAGTAATGGTTTTCCTTCTTATCTCTTTTTCTTTTGCTCCATTATAAATTTACTTAGCAGTCTATTTCTAGTGCTATTTTAATGGTTGGGCAAGTGAGAGTTCTGCTCTTAACTTTCATTTTTTTTTCCTTTCCTCATTTCATTTTATGCTGGTTTTATTTTGCAGGGCAATACGAAAACTGAAGAGTCAATCGGAATCATCCCTCCTTTCTTCCCTGCGATCAGAAAGAGGGGAGAAGATCCTGGAAGTGGATGGAACAGTCACAAGCCAGCCTGTTCTTGAACATGTCGGAATTTCAACATGGCCTGGTAAGTCGTGAAATTCGTGTACTGAAGATAGGTAACATAGTGAAATGACAAGATGTCTTCTGTTATTTTAAACATCTATTGACATGTCTATGATTGCAGGTCGGTTAACTTTGACAGATCATGCTATATACTTAGAAGCTCTTCGTGTTGTTTCTTATGATAAAGCAAAAGTATATGATCTAGCTGATGACTTAAAGCAAGTTGTTAGACCTGAGCTGACGGGACCATGGGGAACCAGGCTTTTTGACAAGGCAGTCTTCTACAAATCAATTTCATTGTAAGGCATGGTGTACACGCAATATTTTCCTTGATACTTCGACATCATGCACCATCACTTTTATGTCCGCTATATTGTATCCCCATGTTTATATTTGAGAAGCTTATGGATTCTGTAGTATTCCTTTTTTAGATCGGAGCCAGTTGTAATGGAGTTTCCCGAGCTTAAAGGTCATACCCGTCGTGATTATTGGTTAGCTATTATTCGTGAAGTTTTATATGCTCATAGATTTACACGTAAGTTCGAGATCAGTTCTCTGGAGAAGGATGAAGTGCTTCTGAAAGCGATATTTGGGATTCTGCGAGTACAAGTGCTTAAAGAAATAGGTTCTGCAGTCCCTGTTTCCTTTGAGGCTCTTCTTATGTTCAACATTTGTGACCAGCTCCCAGGTGGGGACAAAATTTTAGAAAAACTTGCGAACATGTCTACAACGAGAGAATCAGACCGCACAAACTCGGCTAAATCTGGAAGTGGGATGTATTCAATTTCAGCTTTAGCAATCGCTTCTAATTTGGGATTTGCATCAGGAACGAGTTCTAGTGTAGCTAGTGAGACAGGATTAGTTGTTGGTGAAATTGTTGTTGGAGAGATGACTCCTTTGGAGAAAGCAGTTAAAGAAGCTAGAAGCAGCTATAAAAAAGTAGTGCATGCTCAATCAACAATAGATGGAGTTAAAGTTGATGGAATTGAATCCAATTTGGCAGTGATGAAGGTATTTGGCACATACTTCTGTAAGAATTTATTTATTCTTTTGTAATTTATATTCCACAATGAATTTGAAAGAACGAGAGATGGCAGGTTCTCTGCTGTTCCGAATTTTTGGTATAGCGAATTGATACTGATCTCACCTTCTCTCACTATATTATTTTTTTGACAAATGACTGGCTGCTTTAGCACAAATCTTTCAAATTCTATATTCTATTCTTTATTGACACATTATTTATTTGTTCTCCCAGTTTCTTAGTGTGATGCTACTGTAATTTTCACAAGTGTTCACCTGCAGTAGTATTTAATAGTCACATGTAATTGCAGGAATTGCTTTCTCCTCTGATTGAAGTTGGAAATTGGCTTCTTACTTTGCTTTACTGGGAAGATTATTTGAAGTCCTTGGCTTTCTGTTTGGTTTTCACATATATTATCTGGAGGTGAGAGTTTTCTTTAACTTTCAACTTTTTCAATCGTTTTCAACTTGGACGAAAGATTTCTATGGAAGGTGTTCTGATTCCTCCTCTCCCCCCTCTCCTGTGCTTTGTTGAATTTCTTCGGACATGAAGAAGAGAAAAGTGCCTGACATGCACTTAGATAATATGATGTCATGACATTGCATATCATTACTGTCATAACATAATATACAGAACTGTCAACATTATGATCGTTATCTTTATCCTCGTAAAATCACATAATTCATTATCTTCTTGTTAGGACACCTCATTGTAAATATGATCCATCATAAAACAGTGAACTCACCACCAAATACTGGATTATTTTAATTCTGGCATTTGTACCATAAAATAGATATTTATAGTTCCCATAAAATACTGTATCAGGTATTAACGTCATGACTATCATCACATTAATATCATCATCAAAATTTTCATTTAAGCGTCATAAAGCCCTACCACCATATTAGGGTCATCACCTCAGTAGAAGACTCTTAAGGATGTTTGCACTCCGTTCGAAGTATTCCATGTTGCTCCGTTCAGGATCACAATGGTTCAATATCACAGAATCGCATTAGTTTTTTAGAGTCCACATATCCTTGTGTACAAGATGCATATACATATTTTAAAAGTAAGGTGAAATTGCATGAATACTACCGACCAGTATAGTATTTGGAATTGCCAGGGTTTTACAGTTTTCAAGTAATTTAGGCCTAAGAAAAAGAAATTACGGGGACTATTGTCATTGAAAAGGCTGTGTAGTTGCTTTAATTTTTCAACAAGATGACCATGAGAAGAAAACATGCTCAGCGACCCTAGCTCTGATTCCTTGATGAACCCCTCCTTTTATTGATTAAATTGTTATGAAGCGGCAAAATATATTTATTATATACATAAACATCTGCAATAAACAGGATGAGTACACTTCATGAGAATAGACAATCCATCAAGAACCTTGATGCAACAATCAGTTATTTGGTTGAATTCATGTAATCGTACTTCAAAATCATAAAATAAACAAATAGTAGTTCAAACGACTTCTACACAAGTATATGTAATGAATATGTTCAAACTATTTGGTAAGATAGTGAAACAACTAAACAAGAGTACCAAACATATTGATAACTCTTAAAGAATCTTCTATGGCATATTCATGATTATGTCTTTCAGGTCTTCCACTGGAAACCTTGCTTCGCCAAGACAAACACTTCTTAGTGGTGAAGGGCACACCACAGGCCCAATTATCTTATGATGTTAGAAGAAATGGAAGAAAAGATGTGGAATAACTAGATACCTCATCAAAGAATCTTCTTTGGAGACATTTTTATTGAGCTCTATTAGCTAGATAAATCATCAAAGATCTCTTAGATTGAACCTGCTGTTTTTAAGGAATTAAATTGTGAAAGCTGAAACTTTAAGAAAATTTGGATAATGATATTGGCAGAAATGCATTTTATATCTGAACAAGGATATTAGTTTGAAGGATACAATAGATTTACAGTGTATAGTTAAATAATTGAAAGGAAGCAAAATAAATAATATATATATATAGGGAGAGTTGGCATGTGTATATTTAAATCAACATGTAGCATGCATAATTGTGAGTAGTTATCCATGTTGACATTTTTGATTGTGCACATGCATGTGTACAGTAGGTGGAGGAACAATGATAAAACTTAGCATAGAACACCAAATAAAATATCTGAAGGTTATAATATTTGACTCGTCTAAAATATAAGCCAATATCTTACATTTATATCTATTCTGGTTTGCATTCATTTTTGGTGACAATTTAAAATTGTATCTTCTCAACTAAGATGCCATGACTGTTCTTAGGGAAGCCTTCTGCTGAAAAGGGTAGCTATGATGAAATATCTCTATTACCTTGACTGCTGTATTTTCATGAGCACATCATGCAAATAGATGTCATTTTCAAAGAGTTTGAAAGAAACTTACTGATGGGGATTCTGTGGAGAAAGAGACCTAATTAAAAATTGACTGTCATTGTATATGTAGTAAGGAAAATAAGATAAGATTAGACTAGATTCAACTGGTTTTATAAGATTTTGATGTAGTTAGACTTATTGGAAGTTCCCTTAGACTTAAAGTTGTTACAACTATAAAATGGGAACTGTGGTTTAATTTATGTTAGTCTGTTTATCTTCTTCTTTGTCTTCCCTCTTCGTGTCTCTCCTCTCTTTTCCTTTGCCTTATTCTGTTTCTCTCGCCCAATTTGCATACTTAGCAATACTTGTTTTGCAGAGGTTGGCTAGGCTATGTCTTTGCAATATTGCTCATCTGTTTTGCAGCCTTCATGTTGGTTACCCGTTGCTGTGGCCAAGGAAGGCCAGTCGATGATCTCAAACTCAAAGTAATAGCACCCCCTGCAATGAATACCATGGAGCAGCTTTTGGCTGTTCAAAATGCAATTTCTCAAGCTGAAGAGCTAATCCAGGATGGAAACGTTGCTCTTCTCAAATGCCGTGCCTTGCTCTTGTCAATTTTTCCACAGGTATTGTTTAGCATGTCGGTCTTGCTTGCCCTTGTCTTTTTGTTTTGGAAAACTCAATNTCAAAATGCAATTTCTCAAGCTGAAAAGCTAATCCAGGATGGAAACGTTGCTCTTCTCAAATGCCGTGCCTTGCTCTTGTCAATTTTTCCACAGGTATTGTTTAGCGTGTCAGTCTTGCTTGCCCTTGTCTTTTTGTTTTGGAAAACTCAATTTGTTATTGGTAAATTATTTTCTCAATAACGAGTGCCATATACTTCTGTTCTTAGAAGTTCCCTCTCATTTATGTCAAGTGCCATACACCCCTATATTAAGTCTGGACTTGACCCACTAGTTCGATGGAGAAACTAGTAAAATTTTCCCTTAAATCAGTCCAGTTTTATAATTGGCCAGAACCGGGGCAGAAACATGTTAGAGCCAACCTTTTAAATTAAATCTAGAAAGATACTCCTGCATTACATTTATTACGGCAGATATTATTTACACTTACAACATAGATTTAATAAGCTTTTTATTTTTGGGACAAAATAGCCACCCGAATACATTTCTTTAGTTAGAGTACCTGTAAGGAGAGATCTTGTTTGTGCTTCTGAAAGAACTCATGCTCCTCTACTTGCGATTTGAATTACATTTTCTCCTTCATACTTCACTCCCTAGGGCGCTTCATTTTTCCCTTTAGACTATACAAATTACCAGGTGTGTTGTCCCTTCGTGCATCTTGTGTTCCCTTGTAGGGATTCCATTAAGAATTGCCTTTTGATAATGAGAAAGAAAGAAAAAATTGGACGACAGTATTACTTGTCTATAATGCAAAATTAGATCATTTGAAGAAAAACAAATAGGTAAAGCAGAACTAGATAAGAAATTGCTGCCATTCATGTCATGTCGAACATAAACTAGAACACAAGTCTTGACAAGCACAGCATGTACACTTCAAAAGAGTAAAAGTAAAAGTCATTTTTTAATTTTTTGTACTCATGTTTGGATATGTTACTTTTTCATGCTCAAGAAAAAACTTATTTATTTTGAAACTCATTCTTACCTTATGGTTAAACTTTGAAACTTATTACCAACTTTAACCATTCAAAGAAATCATTTATTCTAAAAAAAGGATTTATTTTCTCGTAGTAGATTTTTAAGCTTAGCTGGCTCACATACTCAATTGTCGTCAAATCAAATTTTCTTTATATACGCTTCTGATACATGAAATTGGTTGCATTGTCGTAAATCTAATTATTGAGTTGTAGCAAGATGAAATGAATATTTATAATATATTAAAGGGATAATTGCAGCAAAAGCCTCAAACCTTTAAAACATTAGTAGACTTTTCCCAAATCTTTGATTTGTTGCAGCCGTCACCCCTAACCTTTCCAAATGTTGCAGGTGAAGCCCTTTTGGACGGTTTCCATCCATAATCAGTTGACCAAAAATTTAACTTTGACCACATTTTTAATATTTTAAGAAGGGGCAAAAAAGTAATTTTATATTTATCCCATTAAATAATTAAATAAAAAATAAGAAATTAAAAAAAAAAAATCTTTGTCATGTATGAATTTCGTACAAATAATTCTCAATTAATTAACATTCATGTTAATCTAGATTCAATGAATCTTGACTAGATATATTTTGATCTACATGAATCTAGAGATATTATATGAGTTTATTTCTATTCATGTATCTAGAAATTTTAATGGGTGTTTAAGTTCATGTATGAGCCATTAATTCTTTTGTACTAAATGTAGTATAAAAATATTGTTCATTTGTAGTATTTTACCATCACAAAAAATCTGAATCATAATTTTTATCCTAAATCTTATTTTCCTTAGTTCGTTTGAGGCTCATCAAATCCTTCCAACAAAT
>CAIGRT010092650.1:0-13777 GCA_903798405.1 Fraxinus platypoda
CTAGATTTATGTACATAAGAATTATTATTTTGAGATAACGTAGCATCATTTATCCTTTTACAATGATCAATACTTACGGTTTGAACTCGATTCCTCCTGTCCGCCTGCCTTCGATTTTGTTGTTGGCGAATGAAAGCATTATATGATTTACTTGAAGTATGTAAAATAAATTGAAGAAGTGAGAGACAAGTAACATATTGTAAACTTGTTAGGTATAACATGAAGTAACACAAATCAACAGTTAAAAAAAACAAAAAAATGTATTTAGCCCAATTGTTTCTTCAATGTTGAATTTCATTTTCATTACCTTGTATCTCGTATATGCAATTATGACTTTATTCATTAGAACTTTTGAACAACCAAACGGATTACACCTTAAGAAAACAAACGCTTTTCTAACGCTTTTCTTATTTTTTGAACAACGAAAACCAAAAAATGTTATAAATACTAAAAGAATAGATAACCTACTGGCGAGGAGTCCCATAATGTCATGCGCTATAAAGCAAAATAAATAAATACTAAAAATAATGAAGTAAGAACCATTAAGTGCCGTTTCGACTTAGCAAAAGAACTCAAACGCCCAAAATCCCTCATACGTCACAGCGAAACAGTGAGTTCAATGGGAATCGTCGCGAGCTTTTCGGAATGGGGTCATGGGCCAAAACGGACACCGTATGCAAAACTTATGCCATTTTCTTCGAATGCCGACGAACCATTTTAGGCTAGTGAAAATGTTATTGTTCGGACATTTTTAGGCTAGTAAAAATATTATTGTTAGCACTGTAGTAAATAAAAAAAAAATTGTCTCTGTGCACCTCCGTGCAGTATAGAGGTGCTATCTCCGTGCTACACTGAGATAGCAGCACGGAGGTTCCCTCCGTGTGCTGCACGGACAACACGGAGATAGCAGCACGGAGGTGAAGAAAGGGAAAGGGAAAGAGATACGAAAGAGTGTAAAAGCTTAAATCTATGTGGCTCCACCATAGGTGGTGTTATGATGTTAGAATTAGATACAAATAGTAAGTACTTACGGTGGAGATCAAACAGTACGAAGTTCATTGGGAGAGGCTATTATTTTATACATTACGAAAGCAATTAATCACAACCCAAGTTTTCATTCAATCAGCATAGTAAAAAATATAGTAAATAAACATGCATATAATAGGACTTGCTGAATTCGTAAATTTTCACAAGAAGATGAGATTAAGTTTATATATGAAATATTAACTGAATCTAAAAGCACTTGATAACATTCCATTCTTTGGGGTCATTGTTATATTTTCCTTGATATTGACAACATTGTGCACTTGATATTTTGGAACACTAAAGAAGCCAAACTTCCCTACGTTATTTACCTTAGTCATAGAAGTTTTTGTTCACACATTTGCCTAGTTCAATATTTGTGTATATAAGTGAACTTAGCATACCTAAGTAAATTTGACCACCACACATATTTCTAATCTGGTTTTCATGTTTAAAACTTGGTTGAACAAACTGGGCGACAAGAAAACCTCTAAAAGAAAATGAAACAAAAAATTAACAAATCAATGAAATCTGGTTTTTTTTCTCCGGGCGCACAGACTCCCTGTGCGCATGGCACGGAGAGCGCACGCCCACGAAGATGTGCCTCCGTGTGGCACGGAGAGGTGCCCACACGGAGATGTCTCTGTGTGCACATGGAGATGTTTGGAATTTTATTTTTTTCCTTCTTAGTCCTTCTAGTTAATACTCTTCTTATCAAAAAAACACCATTTAGCCTTTTGCAAATTTATAAAATCCTACTCCAAAAAAATATATTAGTAGATAAAGAAAAAGCAAACACTCACATTTGTTCTAACTGACTTGCGAATCAAAAATTTCCTTCAGTCTCAAATTCCGTCAAGCTATAAGGCGAATAATTTATTTCATGTTTGAAATGGAATCAAAATAATAATAAGAGAATAACTGTGTTATTGCAATATTATTGCAATTATATATATAGATAAAGAAAAAGCATAAACTCACATTCTGATCTCAAATTCCGTCAAGCTTCTTCTTGAGTTGATAAGGCGAATAATTTATTTGATGTTTGAAATGAAATCAAGATAATAATAAGAGAACAACTGTGTTATTGCAATGTTATTGCAATTGCATTTAATGCATTTGCATGTACTGTATACTTATAAAGTGGCAGTGTAAAAGTCTGTTTGCAGATATATTTTTTTAGGGATAAAAAATTAAGTCGGCATATGCAACAGTAATACAAAGGACCAAACCAATTTCAAACCAAATGAATGTGAAAACCAATGTGACAAGAATGAATAGTGAATCTCACATTCCCTCTTTTAAGAGAAGGAGGGATAATACAAGTATGAAAGAGCAATATAGGTGGCTGCCAAGCACTCAAGAATATTTCGTATTTAAATATAGAGAGAATAATTTAGTTTTGTGGTGATATAAAAAAAAATTTTTTTTTTTTTTTTGAGTGAAATATTTGAGCTACATTCCCTTAGGTAATATTGAAGCAACAACCATTTTTTTTCTCTATTTGATTCGAAATCACTTGCTTGATTTATTTGTAGTATTCCCTTTCTTTGTGTCCCTTTATGTATGGGGAAGAGTGAATACATAGTCGTTCATGTACTAAAAATAAACTTTTTAGTAAGTTAAGATTCATAAAATGCGAAATGAAGAAGGAACTTCCTTAGTCACTCTCAAACTATAGGAATGCCTGATTATACCTAAACCTAATGTGAGTTCTTCTATTTGGATTTACTTCCTTGCTGTGATTCAATGAAATATGTGATTAAAATGTTGATAAAAGTTGTGGATCTCATAAAATATGTGATTAAAATTAATTGTTGATTTTGAGCTATTAATTAATACTTTCTTGTAGCTGAACTGATAAACGTTTGCTGGCTAGAGGTTCGCGGAAAATTTGACACAGCAGACGTATTTGTTGTGATGCTGAAAGATCCTGCAAATGGATGGGAAGTTCCTGTGAATATTAAACTCACTTTACCCGACGGAAGCACACAACACAGTAAAATTTATGGTAAAGTCAAAAGGACAGTGGATAGAAATCCCAGCAGGAGAACTGAAAAAATAAGCTCATCTGAACGTAGGAGAAATGGAATTTTCACTGTATAAGTTCGATGGTTGCCAATGAAAGAGAGGGCTATAGGCAAAAGGTGTTGTCATCTGGCCAAAACCTTGAGATCTGTTAAAGGATAAATTCCACATTAAATAAAAATGAAAATACAAACCAATATATAAAAGTTTGGACCACTCTTCTTCATAAGATAGACATTTTAAGATGAGACTCCAAATCTTAATAAAATCAACATCAGTCAAACATTCTAAACCAACATGTCGTGACAATGGGACATGTGCTTTCCTAAAAGTAGTTCTTGTAGTAAACAATGAATAATCATCCCCTCAATCCTTAATACAAAGTAAGAGATCGACCACCACAGAGCTCTCTTGATCTGGTCTAGATCTTTTAGGGCATGTGAACCAAAGGAACATCGTTTTGTGTGTGTTACGACATATGAGTTATTACAACTACAAGTTGATGCTTCATGTGGCCGCAACGTGAATGTTGAAAGCCAAGTTCAATTCTCGTATGCAAAAATTTGGCAAGGGTCAGTTCTATTAAAAGTAAAAAGAATTTACTCCACACATCATGAGGTGTGTTGAAGATAAATTTTAACTTGTACTTTCAGATGAGGTGGTTCAATATTCTCATCCTTCAATTTTCATAACAAGAATTCAAATATGATTTCTATCCAAGCCATGCACCATGAATACTCAAAAATGCAATTAAAGAGATTTCGAGCCAGGTGACTAGGTAACACGTAGAAACTTAAAGTTTCAATTTTTTATTTCAAAAAATAATCTCAATGTTTTGGAAATAACCCTTGTAAAATATTTATACAATTGTTAAAGGGAGGAAATGATTCCTCACATCAACACTCAATCTGGCATTGCACCTCTGTCAGCAGTAGAAAACGCAATAATACAATTAAAATTAAACAGCTAAACGAAAAGCCAGTCTCAAAGGATAGACAAACAAATTATCCCTTCCATCAATTTCAATCCTAATTAGACCACGCACCTATGGCAACTAAGTTCAGAAACAGGAATTTATTTAGCATGGTGCTCCACAAACCAGTCTTTCTGTGTTGAGAATACTATTCTCCATCAGTTTCTATAGAAGGCCATCCTCGATCAGCTTGTGACTTCACAAATTCAGCTAAAAGTTTAATCTCGTCTTCTTGTAATCGAGGTCCAAATGTGCATTGACCTCTTGGAGTGCAATTCTCACCAAAACCCTGCAGAAACAGGATGGTCTGTGTTCATCCAAGGTCCACACTTCATATAAGCTTTTCATTATTAAGAAATAAGAAACTTACTGGCATTCTTCCCTTTCCGTAGTAGGTCACTCGATATATTTCCTCTTCTTTATCAACTCCATTTCTGCACCAAGAAGAAATCATAGTAGTTGTCATTTTCCTTTTGTTGGTGATCATGGTAAGAATATATAAATGGTAGACAAATGGCCATAAAAATGATGGCAAAATTCAACATTGAATATGTAATTCACCTTTCTAGATCTTTCAAGAAGAGCGTCACCCCCTGAAAGATGATTTGTCAAAGACAAGCAAAGTTTGATCTGAGATTTTAGATGACTGTGTAACCTAATAGCAGGTGAACTCACAGGCTGTATTATGTTTCCTCCACCGTCATGGCATCCAATGCAAGCACGACGAAACAAGGTGGCTCCTTTTTGAGTATCTATTGTTTGGCCAAGTGATACTGCATCATTTCAGCTCAATAACCAATTTGGTCCCAAGGTAAGGGATAAAGAGTTACGCCACCAACCATGAAAAGAGAAATTATGACTAGAACTCCTATGAATTGAGAACTTAACATTTCTAATATAGCTAGTTGATTGATAGACAATAGAATCGACATACCATTGGATGGCCAATAAAAAGAGCACTGAATAGTTGAGACTTTTCCAGCTAAAATAATACAGATCATTCTATCAATTTTACCCAAGTAAAAAGTCATATAGCATATGCAATTTAACTAAGCTCCTCTTCCACTCGTTAATAAGAGATTATATTCTACAAGTGAGTAAAATGTAAAATATCATAGTTTAACTAATAAATGGTCCTTTTACAGGTCTTTTGGGTTTATCTTCTAGTAAAGTTCTATACATCAGCTTTAGCCCTCAGGATACTTGGCAAGTATTTCTCGATAACTATGCTGAAGAAGGCTGAATCAAGTTATCTGTTTGATCGTTTCAATATGTTATTCAAAATCATGTTCCTCAAAACACTTTTATCCCTATCGTATCTGCCTCACAGAATTGAAGTCGAAACAAGTAACAAAACTGATTTATGAGCAACACGGGCTTGGTGGACTGAAAATACATCAAGGTTAAGGTGCAAGGGTGTGAGTTGAAGGTTCAAGAGTCAAGACCCAGTATCTTCTTGTTGGGTCAACTGTAAATCATGTCTTGGTTTTCCATCATTTCACTCAAAATGGTTGTGGAAAACACCAGTTCATTTCACAGGAAACTGATGATTAACCGTTTAAAGATAACTAGAGAATTGGATATTCAGATCTCTGAATTTGTAGTTGAAAAGGACAACAAAAATCCTATAATTCAGCAACACTTCTAAGAAACTAGCCGCTCAAACGTGTGATCTTATAGCACTAGAATTATCAATACTTTATCAACTAGCATTTTTGGAAATTTTGTAAAAAATTTATATTTGTAATTCCACTCTAATGTTTCAGACTGCAAGCTCAAATTAAATTCCAGAAGTACTATGTAAATGCAATCCCAATCTGTAAGCCGGAAGCTAGTCTCTCCGTTTTCCCAATAAATTTTCTCCAATTCATTGTGCGTTTCAAGGTTGGAATTGATAAATGCCCTCCAAAGTCCAAACATTGATGTTTGGGATCTGTAAGATAGAGCATGGAGCTCAGAAATCAAGTTTGGAGGTCATAATTCAATTCCCTCAATAATTTGCCTCTATTGAACATCAATTTTGTTCATGTCCCAGTAAATTTTGTCCCGTACCTGGGGTGTTGCAGAGAGGAGATAATGCTACAATTGCAGCCATGAGTGGTGGCACCAAGCATTTCAGGAACTTCCTCTCTTCATTCTGCATTTTGTCCACGGGCTTATATCCTTCTCCGCTCTTATCCATCTTCTGCCAAAATAGCTACAAAATTACTAAAATTACTCAGGTTGCAGAATTCATATGAAGATTGGAAGATTAATCACGCAGAGACATAGTAGTGGGGAGGGAAGGATGAACCTGCGGCGACAGGAAGCAACTCCTAGGGCAACTAGGCATCACTGAGAGAAGCTGCATTTTCTCTCAATTTCACAGAGGGGCGAAGGTATGAGCAATTGCCGAGTCTTTAAATATTGGGAGTCTGATTAATGTTTCTTGGGGACTAAATTTGCAATTTACCCAAATCTTAATTAAGCTAACTGATGATTCAAGTTATCAACTTCAATCTTCTAATCAATTAGTCGTCTTCTTCAGCAAAAGTTATAAACCCTAATCTCAATTCTCTGTCCGATTTCGTGTAAATCGTATAATGTAAGTTAAACTTCAAGGAAGAGTATTATTTTCCATATATTTCCACTCTCAGACCTCCCATTCCTTACATTTCCGTAAATAATTACAAAAAATAATAATAAAAAAAAAAAAACTTCAAAGTGTAGCCAAAAAATTGCAGAATTAATCGATCTAGGGTTTGATTCTTGATTTGAAGAGAGGAAATTTCAACACATATGTTTTGAGTAGATATCAAAAGTTATTTGTACAACCCCGACAACCATGCTTGACAGCCTTGGTGTTGTCAAAATTCGGACGGTTGATTTTAAAAACAGTTTTTAAAATGGAAGAATGTGATACTATCAAATGTAAAATTGTCAATCAAAATTGTACAAGTAACATGATTCTATGAAAAAAAGGGTTTCCAAGTATTCTGACATGGTTTCAGAATGATAAACTTTTATGCGGGTCAATTGTTTTGATATTTCCGTGCCATCTAGTATCCAGATTTTAAAATGAATTAAGCCACTTCAATGAAAATTTTGCACACCTACTTGACAGATGCAGTGTTGACAGCAGATGGTTGGGTACAAAAATTGACTATTTTTTAAACAGTCCAATGATAGTGTTGGTCATAGAACGTAACAAACCAAGTTTATACAGAACGCTAAGAAACTCAAAATTGCAGAAAAACTTAAAAAAAACACAGGAGCACGAGAATTGTTTTGCCCTAAAAGGGTCCGGATGTTGAGTCTATTGACCTAATCAACCATTGAGCATCTGTCAAGAGATATTGCTACAGATCCACTAATATTAACTAAGAAATCGTACAGAAATGTCAAGTTCTTTCTAGCCTCTCCATTTACAAATCAGTAATCAAACACTCAGAAATCTCTCAAATATTGTACTAAACAACCCTCATTCTTACCAAAAGAACAGAAATTACAACACAAAGATAAAAAAATTACAGATTTTCGAAAAAACCCTAACCTACACACAGAAAAGAACCTTTTTCAAAAACAATGCAAAAGATGAATAAAAAACCAAGTGTAATATCTATCCATATCAACTGGTTCAGATCCAAGGTTAGGATTCAGACATGTGTACAACAGACCACAATCCACTCAAAGAAGCAGAAACGTGTAACTAAAAATGCATTCTAAGAACTGGACCTCAAAACGTGATTTTGAGAATTAAGACAGTCCAATAGGTCAAGCAAATAGTGAGGCAACCCACTAAATTAACAATCTCCACATTGTTAAGCTATTTCTTGGTATCAACTAATGGATCTAGATATCACTCAGCTCCATTTGCTCTAAATACCAAAAAAAATTAATTTTTTAAGTTAGTTTCATTTTCAACAAAATAAAGCTTGATATTCTAAATATCGGTAGATCACTACCTTCAAGTGATGTTTAGAATCTTCAAGTAATTTCTAAATTTATTTGGAGTCTGAATTTTGGTTCTTTATTTAGAGGGATTGTATTCTGTAGGAACTTTAACTAAAGAGATCAAACATTTTTCAACCATGTTTCTCACGAAGTGAAACTTTATATCCACATGCTTTGTTCTATTATGATATACATGATTTTTACTAAGATGAATAGCACTTTGATTATCAGTATAAATCATTACAGAATCATTCATAAAACCAATTTCATTTAATAACCCTCATAATCAAATACTTTCTTTAATAGCATCACAAGCAGCAATTTATTCAGCCTCAGTTAAAGACAAAAACAACTAATTTTTGCAGTTGAGATTTCCAACTAATGCGTCCATCACTCAAAGTAATGATGTAAGATGATAGGGATCTTCTTTTATCTAAATCACCAGCAAAATTAGAATCAGTGTATCCCTTAAGAGTTATTCTTTCATTGCTTCTTTTAAACATTAATCCTAAGTCAGAAGAACCTTTTAAGTATTTAAATAGCCATTTTATAGCTAATTAGTGTGTTTCACCTGGATTTGCCATAAACTTACTTAAAATTCTAATAGCATGAGCTCTGACATGTCTAGTGCACACCATAAGGTACATAATAGATCCTACGGTATTAGCATAAGGAACATTTTCCATTCTTTTCAATTCATCATCAGTTTTAGGGATTGATCACTAGACAGTTTAAAGTGATTAACAATGGGCAAGAAATATGTTTACACTCAAACATAGAAAATTTCTCAAGTATTTTCTTCACATATGAATATTGTTTCAAAACTAAGATGCAATTATTTCTATTCCTTTCTACTTCCATTCCAAGAATCCTTTTAACTTGTCCTAAATCTTTCATTTCAAATTTAGATTTCAGTTTTGATTTAACAAAATCTATTTCAGATTTATTGTTCACGAAAATATGTTAGATTTGTAAATCACCGCAAGTACACGGTTCGCTGACAAGTAATAAAGTGAAAATTGTACAATTTCGAGTATCGTCACACGAGGATTGATTTAATTTGATTTCTACTACCGAGAACCTTAACCGAATCTATTTAACTCAAGATGATTATATGGATTTTACGATTAACTATAACTAATATGCAATTTAAACTAAGGTTACTAAATAAATGCAAAATAATGTTTGTATGCAAAATTTTGAAGAAATCAATATATGAAAAGTGTACTAGGATCCCGAATCACCAAGTAAGTTCACTTTTAACTCTTATTTCACAATTTGACAACACGATGATTTAGTTGAAGAATCAATGTTTCTAACTTATTCTATAATCTATCTCAAGTAGAATTGAACATATTCTCGCATACAATTTGACTATATTTCTATGATAAATGCAAATATATGAGAATGCATGAAATTTTGTAAACACTTAAAAATTCAAATAGAGCGTAGCGGTATATGTCTATCCCCTATCGGACTCTACGATGATTTATACATTGTTGAATCTACGTCCCTTCTTTCGAATGCATGAAATAGATCACCCAAACTCACATAATCACTTGCATTTAATTATGGAGACATTAAAGTATATATAAATCATTCAACATATAATATTCGTGTATTAATGTCAAAATTTCAAAATAAAGAATTAAAAGTTCACATAGCAAGGATCATCGTTATCCTAATATAATGAAAATCTATCCTAGCATGGATAAAATTAAAGAGCAAGAAAATTGTTTGGGAGAAGACATCACCCAAAAACTTGAATTTAAATCTTGAAATCATGAGTCTTGGATTGAAATCCCTTGGTTTATGCCTTCTTCCTTGCTTTTCAATGACTTTTTCTCTCTAAAGTTGCGTCCCCCCATTCTCAGAAGTTTTCAGGTTATATACATGACCTAAATCATGTTTCCATAAGAGTTGGAGTCAAAATAGGAAACCTAGATTTTCGCCATATTTTTCTTCTATGCGACCGCATAGAAGGAATGCATGCGGTCGCATAGAGGACTTGAAGTGTGCACTAGAATTTACTGCAGCCCCTAATGCGATCGCATCCACTTGACACTATGCGACCGCATAGTGTTAACTATTTCCAAGTTATGGCAATTTGATCCTTGAACTCCAATTGTGCACTTCTCGACCTCTTTTCCCATTTTTCTCCTTCCAATGCACAATTTCCATGCTCAATTTGATCTTGCCATATTTTTCTCTTCAATTTCTCCTCCGAATCATCTTTTGGCTATTTGCATTGCAGTCCCTGAACTTTGGTTTTCCTTCATTTTGACCCCCTTTTCTCCATTTTTCTTCCAATTTCCATCACAATCATCATTATTGTCCTGTGAACACAAATTACACGAATTAAACTATATTCCGCACATTAAACTTCAATTATCCATGTTTGTGAACCAAAATAAACGTGTAAAAAGGTCCTTATCAAGTGACACCACCAATAATGAAGAGAGAATTAATTATGTTGAAACAAAGGAAGATGAAGAACTGTTGTCATTGTTGGCAACCAAAGAAGAAGAGGATAAACGATCATGGTACCTTGACACCGACTCTGCCAATTACATGAGTGGCAATAAGGAGTTATTCTCAACAATAAATCAACATTGTTTTTGGAGATAAAACCAAAGTTCCAATCAAAGGAAAAGGTGATGTTCTTATTCGTGCTAAAATTGGAAGTCATCTTTTGATTTCTCAAATGTATTATGTGCCACTTTGAAGTCTAATGTTTTGAGTTTGAGGCAATTACTTGAGATGGGCTATGATATTCACTTGAAGAATCATTGTCTTATTTTGAGAGATATTTCTCACAATTTGTTGCAAAGGTACTAATGGAGAAGAATAAAATGTTTTTGCTCAATGTAAATGTTGACCATCCAAGTTGTTTAAAGGCTTGTATTGATGATAATTTGGCACTTAGGATTTGGCCATTTGAATTTTAGTGGTTTGAAGACCTTGACGAATGAAGAAATGGTGAATGGGTTTCCAAAAATTAATCATCTCAATCAACTTTGTGAAGGATGTCTCGTTGGCAAGCAAGCTAGAAGAAGCTTTCCAAAGGAATCCATCTCAAGAGCAACAAAGCCACTTCGACTTGTTCATGCGGATGTGTACGGGCCAATCAAACTATCCTCTTATGGTAGAGCAAATTATTTCTTGCTATTTATTAGTGATTTTTCTTGCAAGACTTGGGTTTATTTTTTAAAGACGAAAGATGATGTTTTTGAAACATTTCAAAAATTCAAAGCTCTTGTTGAAAATGAGAGTTGCGACTCCATCAAAGCTTTAAGGACCAATCGAGTTGGAGAATTCGAGCATGTTCTCTTTACCATTTTCAAGTCATTTTCTGTTTTCGATTTTTCAAAACAGTGAAAATGTATTCTTTTTCCTATTTTCGAAAACGCATTTTTGAAAACAAATTAAAAATTTATAAAGAAAACTCAAAATGACAAATTTGTCGCTTTTGGTGTTTTCAGTTATAATCGAGTCAAATTTTTCAAAACACGTTTTGGGTGTTTTCAAAACAATTTTTCAAAATGCAAAAAAGAACACATTTTCAACAATCTCAAATGGACACTCAAAACACAAAACCAAAAATGAATTCAAAACTCAAAACACAAAACTCAAATATAAAGAGAACATCCCCTTCACTTACAAGTATTTTAATAATTTTTGTGAGACCCATAGAATTCGACATTTCCTCAAAGTTCCAAGATCAGCGCAACAAAATGGTGTCGTGGAGCGAAAGAATCCTCAACATGGTTCATAGTATGCCTAAGAGCAAGAGTATGCCCAAGGAGTTTTAGGTCGAAGCTATTGCATGTACAGTGTATTTGTCTAATCTCTCCCTATCGAAGAGTGTTCACGACATAACTCCGCAAAAAGCTTGGAGCGGTAAGAAACCTAGTGCTTCTCACTTACGTGTTTTAGGCAGTATTGCCTATATTCATGTGCTAGATGAGAAGAGATCAAAACTTGACGAGAAAAGTGAGAAGTTTGTCTTCATCGGCTATGATTCAAGCTCCAAAGGCTCCAAGTTTTACGGTCCTTGCAGTGGGAAGATTGTTATTAGTAAAGATACGGAATTCAACGAAGGAAGCTCGTGGGATTGGAATGTCTCGAAAAATAAAGAATATGTGATTTTTCCTTTTCCAATGAGACTTTAGCTAAGAAGCAAGTGAAGATGCTATTCCACCGCATTTTCCTGCTCTTCAATCTCCTCATGATAGTCCCTCCAAAGGATCGAGCTATATTAGAAATTTTACAGAGATTTATAAATAAACTAAAGTGGTTGATAATCCATCTTTGTTTTGTTTCTTCGCCGACACCGAGCTATTGAACTTTGAAGAGGAAACGGAAGATAAGAAATGGAGACATGCAATGGTTGAGGAGATTTGAGCAATCAAAAAAACATTACATGGGAGCTATCGTTTCTTCCTGAAGGGCAAAAAGTAATTGATGTGAAATGGGTGTACAAAGTGAAGAAAGATGCTCGAAGAGAAGTGGAGAAATACAAGACAAGGCTTGTTGCCAAAGCTATACCCAAAACTATGATGTCTTTGTCCCCATTGGTAGCTTGGAAACCATTTGTTTAGTCATTTCCTTGGTAGCTCAAAATAAGTGGAAGACTTATCAAATGAATGTCAAGTCCACTTGCTTGAATGACCACGTTGAAGAAGTGTAACGTTCAACAACCATTGGGTTACATCGTCAATGGACATGAAAATAAAGTCTTGAAGTTGAAGAAGGTGCTATATGGCTTGAAGCAAGCGCCTAGAGCATGGTATAGCCAGATTGACAAGTATTTTCAAGATCATGGATTCACCAAATGTCCACATGAGTATGCTCTTTATGTAAAAAATGATGCAGATCGAGGTTTTATAATTTTGTGATTGTACGTTGATGACTTGATCTTCATAAGCAACAATGAAAAAAATGTTTGAAGAATTTAAGAAGATGATGGCTCAAGAATTTGAGATAAGTGGCATTGGGCTCATGTCTTACTACCTTGGAATTAAGGTAAAACAAAATGGAGATGACATTTTCATTTCTTAAGAAGTTTATGCAAAGAAAGTTCTTGAGAAGTTCAAAATGCAAAATTACAATCTGATGAGTACTCCCATTGGGTGTGGAACAAAAAATGTCAAAATATGACGAGAGCGCGAAAGTAGATCTACCTCTCTATGGATAGCTTGTTGGAAGTTTTAGATATTTGACTTGTACAAGACCCGATATTCTTTATGGTGTTGGTCTTGTTAGCCATTATATGGAGGTACCAACTTTAACAGACTTGGAAATTGCTAAAAGGATACTTCGCTATATTAAAGGTACCCTTGATTATGGTGTAGCTTATTCTTCTTCTACAAATTTCAAGCTTCATGGTTTTAGTGATAGTGATTGGGTTGGTGATATTGATGATCGAAAAAACACCACTAGATTTATGTTTTTCATGGGTAACACCACTTTCACTTGGTGTTCAATGAAACGGTCTATTGTGACTCTTTCTACTTGTGAAACTGAATATGTTTCCGCTGCATCATGTGTTTATTATGCCATTTGGCTACGGAAGCTATTGGAGATGCTTCTTATTCCTTAAAATGAAGCTAAGCCAATNTGTTTCCGCTGCATCATGTGTTTATTATGCCATTTGGCTACGGAAGCTATTGGAGATGCTTCTTATTCCTTAAAATGAAGCTAAGCCAATTTATGTTGATAAAAAGTCAGCTATTGCTTTGGGTAAGAATCACATGTTCCATGATCAAAGCAAGCATATAAATACAAGATTTCAATTCATTAGAAAGTACATTGAGAACA